>JAHZNG010000739.1:0-17991 GCA_027744375.1 Orchesellides sinensis
GACTGTGCTAATCTTCAACTTTAATAACTATTCGAATTTGTGTTTTTGGTGTTATCATTAAGTATGGACAAGATACATATGTTATTGTATGACCTCTACCTAAACTTAGTGACCTTTTCTGTAAACCTATTTCTTGTGGCTTTACAAATATTTGCATTCAGAACTCTTAGCACCGTACTACTTATATAATACATTTGTATTTTCAGCTATTTAGTGCTTTGTATCAATAACAAGAATTACAGCTTAATATGAATCTAAATGATACTTTTTAAAAAAAGGCCAAATAAAGTGATTTAAAAAACTTTAAATACGGGATATCTACGAGATTGGTTTGAATACTAGTAATGACTTTCTACCTCCAAATCAATTTAAAAGAATGCCTAAATACTGGATATAGGCCAAATAAAGTTATATGGCTTATTGATTATTTGATTATACCTTTTTCTAATTGATTGAGTAAACGTTTTTCGTAATTTCTGAAAACGGGANTATGGCTTATTGATTATTTGATTATACCTTTTTCTAATTGATTGAGTAAACGTTTTTCGTAATTTCTGAAAACGGGAAATAAGTAATAAGACAACGCACATCACAAGATAGTACTGCTTGTTTTTGTTCTCCTATTACTGACGTGATCGATCGAACTTAGGGCTGATTGTACAACTAACAGCAACTAACTGCAAATGCATATACAGAAATGTTGCCAACTAGGTTTTGTCTGGACGACAAAATGGCGTACTCAAAATATATAAGCATGTTGTTTGTTGGATAAAATATGGATAAGCCATCTAATTTTATAATACTGGAATTTAAAAAGCCAAACCAGAGAACATAGAAGATTGGATGATAATAATTTGCTTGAATAAAATTTTAGTGTTTAAAGTATCAGGTCAAAATTAGCAGCAGTCAATACCGCTACATGGAGAAAGTTGAAACTTTACTTCCGGCTTAAAACAGTCTTGGGAGTTTCATTACATCATGGAAACCCCAGTCAAGCAGCCACCGTCATTACCACCCATAACTATCACAGTACAAGATGTATTTTTTAGACCAGCCATAAATGTAGACTGCAGTAGTGGGGAGAACACAGGTGGCTGCAGTTGTTGCACAGATCCCACCCCAAAATCATCTTCATCTCCAGCATCCCTGAAGGAATTTTCCTCTCCCTACACATTGGGCTCATGCACGAAGCCAAAGTTTACGGAACAAGTAGTGACTGATCCGTGCAAAAGCAATAGTACAGATTGCAAATATAATTTTCTAAAATTGCTCAAACCATGCCAAGGAAAAATAAAAGAAAAGTGCTGCTGTCCATATGCAGACCTTCAGTTTCCCCTTTGCAGTTGGTTTGCATCTCCGAAATACTTTCATCTTTGTTCCACCCGACTCTGTTGTAAGGCGAATTGTATTTATTCCGACGAACGAAAGATTTGTGAGTGTGACCACACCGCATTTGAGCTGGGACCCAAGATTTCTTCAAATACGTTACATGGAGTCCGATCAGTTAATGACTTGAGGGCTTGGAGTGTTTGCTGTGATGATCAGAGGAGGTACTTTTTGGAGCAAATGCTAGTCGGCAGAGGTCCCACTGTACATTTTGAAGAGTAGGAATTGAATACATGGCATTTATGTTTAAATATTACCATAATTTGTGTTTCCGTTTAATTAACTATTTTACAATGATTTCTACTTGCATTGCAGAGCTGATGATGATGTACCACGAGATGCTAGTCCGTTACAGGTGGGTTACTTGGGGTTAAAATTGTGTGTAGAACTACAATTTATTCAGGTTTATTTAACTGATTGTAATTATTGTAATGCTGCCTGATCAGATACGATACGAGAATTTACTTAGTCAGAAAGATGAAGAAATTGAGAGACTAAAAAAGAAATTACGAGAGCTTGAAAATAAGGTGCCAGATGCTCCACCTCCTAAGAAAGAAACACCACCAGGATCACCACCAAGGAAAGTATCAGTCCAAGAAAAGCCATCTACTCCGTCACGAAAAACTTCAGTGCCATCCGCACCAGATTCTCCACCTGAGTCTAAACCTCCATCAAGAAAAGTGTCAGAGCCTCCATCTCCATCACGGAAAGATTCAGAGCCAGTGCCTTCATCTCCACCACGAAAAGATTCCTCGCCACCATCGTCACCTCCGTCAAGGAAATCATCAGAACCACCTCCGCCAAGGAAGGAATCAGAGCCCACGCCATCACCACCACGGGTGGAGTCTGAGCCCATACCTAGAACAGAATCGGATCCAGTGATCGTCTCCACCTCGAAAAGATTCCGAACCCTCTCCTCCAAAGACACCACCGCCTGAAACAATAGAGGAGGAAGTGATTGAAGAAGAGCTGTTTGAGGATGAACCCCCTGCTAATGACAAACCAACACCGCCAGCTGATGAGGAACCAGAACCACCTCCACCTGAAGAACCGCAGGTTACAGAGGATGACATCTCAGAGCCTCCTTCCACACCTCCGCCTATAGTAAAACCAACAGAAACAAAAACTGCACCTACTCCTCCACCACCACCACCAATTCATCAACGTACAGAGAATTTAAATTAGTAAAACCTTTATAATAGCATACTATGACAGACATAATATAATATGCACCGAACTTTTCTAGATCCGGACACAATCTCATTTACACCAACTGAGCGTGTTCACAAGACAGAATTTGTCTGCACCACATGTAAATCATAGTTTTACTTTATAGTTTATACTTCATAGATCAAAATCCCATAATCATGGAAGCATTTATTAACTTTCAAATTCAAAAATGTAGGTGATGAATCTCCCCAGAAGTCATGTCTGCGCAGACCAAAACGACCTCCACCACGAAAAGAGGCATCAATTTGTGAGCAAAATATCATGCATGGAATTACTTTATAATCACAAAAACATTGATGAAATAACGCAATCATAAATAAACTCTCAATTTTCAGGCGATCTAAGTGATGAAGGAATGGAGATTGAAAATCCCTACGAAGTCTCTGTGCAGGTTGAATGTAACAAAATCAAGAAGATTGTTGGGGGAACGGTAATCGAAGAGATGGAACCGGAGCAACTTGTAGCTGAGCTGGAATGGCTTAGGGAGTCGATGATTGCCAATGGGGAGCGAGTACATTTACTTGAGGACTGCTTGTACCGCGTAAGATGCTGATAACCCACACTGATATTATATAATGCTGGTATGCAGTCTGCAATAGTCAGTATTAATATTTATGTATTCGTACGAAGGGGTCATGCTATGACTGTGGAGATACCACTTATACCTCCCATCAACTACAAACTCAAGCAAATCTACTCCGAGAACACGTTGTCTCTTTGGAATCCCAGCTATTGGAAAAGGAGAATGCGGAGAAACAACTGCACATAGCGCTGGAGTCGACTGCCAACCAACTCTCGCAGTTTAGGCTGGATGCAGAAAGATATCGGGCGATCTTGAGGGAGGCTGAGAACAGGATAAATGAACTTCAGCAAAGAATTGCAGTTAGTGTCAGAACGAGTTTTGTATTATTGTCTGTGACTTAAATTAAGGATTATCTGTATGTAAATGATTATAAATGATTATTTCAGGAACTTCAAGGCGCCAAAGTGGATCATGGGTACGACCAGTGTAGCATGATGCGAGGGACAGGCAATAATCACAATTATGGAGGGGGTGGCTGTTATGACAGCTGTGGATGACATGGTTTATGACTACTAAGTCCCATTAGTTTGTCCAAATTGTTTTAGGTAATTTACATTTGTGAAAAGTATTCCAAATTGTGGTGAAATTGGAAATAAATTTTTGCGACTAAAACGCTGGTTTTATAAGAAATAGTTAATTTATATTTGTTTTTTTATTTGTCTTGTGGACTTGAAACAAAATGTGACTGATCCATATTGTGGTTTCGATTGTATTCTTTTCCATCTTCGTTTTTTGTTGTTCTATCATTATAATAATTCATTATTACAATAGACATAAATATTTTTGCGAATAATAGTGCCATTATCTTTGTAACATCAGTAGATCACCAAAAATTCCATTATGCAAATTGCAAACATAAACGTTGGTTGTCCCTTTCACCTTCCTCTGAGACTGTACATTTGTTTGTCCATCCAGCAAACATCGACTTGCATTTTTCTTAATACAATTTTACTTTGTCGACATACATTTTAAATATATATTAAATATTTATTGTAAATTTGATAATCATCACACGTATCGCTCAAATAATCAGTTTTACACTAACGCGTTTCATTTGTTTCCACACATCAAAAAATTTATAACCTCCGAAGTCTGTACATACATATATGTAACTATATTATCAGTATTTATTATCAAGTCTTACTCAGTTTTCTTCCTCACTGCATTAATTAGTTTAAGTTGTACTTCAAATGGCTACTATGTTGCAAACTAACTATAGTTAGCGAATAAATGCTTGAAATATATTTTAGTAGTTAATTACATTTGTTAATGATAATCATAAATCCTTACATTTACAACTGATTTGCTTAACGCATAGTTTCACTTGACCTCTACAAGTATTACGCCTATTCTTCTACCAACTTTAAACTATATTTTTATATGCGATCAAATACGGCGGGTAGTATAACAATATGCCTTACAAGTTATATGTATTTGTATAAATTTACTTTTTTGTCTAATGTAATTTTGGTGATCTTTGCATTTGCGTCTACTTCTTTTTCACCACGTGATGTGTACTAAAAAGCCAAAAACTTGCTGTTACATTTAAATTGATCACGGTTTTTAAAATAATTTATTCAATTTAAGTAACAAATCATCGTAACGATTTTAAATTAAACATTATTATCACCTGTCCCTCACATTTTCTTTTATTCATAAAATAACAATCCTATTGACTTAAATAGTACACACTGGTTTCTGTTTAACAGATTACTCACAATGTCACCAACAAACGAATAACTAATAATATTTAATTATACTGGCCTACTTAAAGGAATATTACGGTTTCCTTTAACTTTTATCATGACTATGACAAAAACAAAGAGCAAGTTTGTAAAATAAAGTATAAACAACAGTAGCAGCACACACGGGATAAAGAAGTCGTAGAACTAAAGACTCTTGAGACGATTTATTTTGGAGACAAGGCAATGCAGGCATCTATTGCGTGTTTATATTTTCCCTTATCGCATCTCCCGTTTCAGGTTGATCAATTTAGTGTAGTATTTTTTAAGCTTGCCATCAAATTACCGTTATTCTACCTATTTTGGAGCGATTAGTTTTTCGACATTAATTACAAACAAATTTGACTTTTAGGCCATACGGTGGTTTTGGTTAGGCGCATGAGGTGTACACACCAAAAGGGATGACAAGCTTGAAGATTTTGGAAATTTTTGCAGTTTCTTACAATAGATTTATACTACATCATGCTAGTTGGATGTCCTGGATTATGTCTGTCTAATAGACAAAAAATTTAAAGTGTGTATTTTTTGTTGTTGCTGTCTGAGATGAGGAATGACATCTTTCAAGCGAAATTATTTATCCCGTAGTCCTCCAACCATAGGCTATTCTGTTGTCCACACCCCTGGTTCAACCAAGTTGCCATAAATGATTCCATATTACAATTTCTCATCTTCCTCTTCCATGATTGTAGGATGATTCTCTCTGCCGTTCAGATCTGGAGATAGACTATTATTGTTGGCTTCATTGGTCTGCTGAGCAGTTATGGTGTCTTCAGAAGGCATTGGAGGTGGTGGAGTTGGTGAGCCTGTGTCTGGTCTTGGAGATTCTGCTCGCAAGATCAATTCTTTAAGGTCAGGAGCCTTCACATCCCTCACTTCAGGTCGCATTACCAAGTACTTTATAAAAATAGATATTTCAATTTATAAAATTACAAATCACTGGCTTTCCTCGTTAAATTTGCACCATTTAACTTACCTGCAGTATATCTGAAAGACTAAGAACCCCAACAACTTTGTCTTGTTCGTCTACTACAACAAGACGATGAACTTCAGCCTTCACAATTCTCTCCATTATTACAAATAGCGTCTCTTCCAGTGTACACTTGTGGACCCCTTCAAACCACTCGTTTCGATGTTCATTTGCCTGCAAAAACAAATTTCTATATGTAATTCGAGTTTTATAAAAAATTTGAACTACAAGGCAAAATTGGTTAAAATTACTGAGAAACGTACTTGTTTCAATGTAATATCTAAATTATTGTAAGTCTTTTCTGCAGCCAGGTTAATCACATCAAAACGTGCATAAATGTCCAACAATCTATTCTGCTCATCAACAATTGGAAGCGCAGAAACTCTTCTGTCCAAAAACTTTTGAAGTGCTTGAATAATGGAAGTATCTTCACGAGCTGTCTCAACCCCCTCAAAGGTTCCAATCCGAACATCGCCTAGTTTCTGATTAAGAAACGCTGGCCTAGGAATCTCATGAATCTAGATAGCAAATAAATTACGTATATCAGTAAATATTTATACTTAAAACTGCAAACTATTCTGTAGATGTGTTTTATGTCTAACGTAAAGGAAGAGAAATTTCAAAATCCTTTTATGTGTCAGTATGTGAAGAACGTTGCCAGTCTGCTGATCGATGATAGGTAGCCTGTGTATCCTATTATTCACTAAACAGCAAATGGCATCAAACAGTGAGGCATCCGGATCAATAAATATGATTGGTTGTTTGTCCTGTAAAAATCTTCGACGCCATGTTTCAATCCGATGCTCTTCCAGCTCAGACATTCGGCCCGCAGAATCATGGTACATTGCGTGTAGCACACGAATAAAATCTGTGATAGTAAGCATCCCCACAAACTGTCTCACCGAGCTATCCCACAACGGTGCAGCACGTACTCCTACAAAATTTTCCATCGTTAAATATTTCATTTGAGTAAACGCAATTAGTAGAATTTCATAAATAGATTAAAACTAACCATTATATACTAGAGCGAAAAATGCTTTCTTCACAAGTAACTGCGTGTCAAACACGACCAGCTTTGCAGATGTTGGTATCAGGTCATAGCACTTATGGAACTTGAAGAACTTGACTAAAATCTCCGTTTGATCCTCCTCTGTAATAAAAATATGAACAAAATCATTCATTTAGTTTCTAGTACTGCTTTAAATAACAATACAAATATAAATATTCAATCGAATGTATTTTGTGCATGCCCCAAAGTAGTTTGTTAATTTCATGAACTTCAACGCTATCATCAAAGTCACGTATCTGACACAAGCTATATACACCAGTGTCCCCAATAGCCACGCTGTAATGTGTAGAGTAGAAGGATAAATGGATCATGTCTCTCATTTCCATACGAAACCTTTCTCTCCTTATCACCTCATTATCAGCATTTCCATCCTAATTTACTAATTAACCTTTTATTTAAAAAAGGAAGTAACTCGTGACTCTTTTCCAAAGGAATCCTAATCACAGTTCACAGTATATTCATCATAGCAGGAAACAACCGCAACAAGAGTAGTGCTATAATCTTGTCACATATTATGAAATGAGCTATCCTGCAGCTAACTCAATACTCAAGCACATGCACCCAAGGTACAAAAATTACTGGATAGTTTTCATCAGCCAGCTCCACTATAACTTTTCACCTCACGCCTTACCAATATTCACAGACAACACAACCAGACTATGCCAATGCAATACAAGGTATTTGCAGGTAAGGCAAGGTATATTTACCTGTCCGATTTATAAAAAAGTGAGACGAATATACTCATGAATGACGTTACTACCCCAATGCACTAAGACGTCTACCACAACAACAACTGAAAACCACAGAGAAGTTTAACCACAATATCACATTATCTTCTCAAACTTTATTGCATACAGTCCCAAGATGCTCTTTTTTACCTTTCTCTATAACTTAACCATGAAACAACCGGTTTTCTAGATTTTATGTACACACATTTGCATTTACAACTTTTATCCTGCGTGAGGTGTTCTTATGTAATAATAAGCTCTTGTGTGTGCCTCTGTGTTATGTTTTGGTTGATGTCCACCTGAGACCTGAACATGGAATGCGATTAAATAATATGAAATCGAAAGAGGAAGATAGATTGAACAAGAAGAAGGTGAGCAAAAGCGAACCAAGAGGACCAAGTCCAAAACAGAATGTTTTCATTGTATCAACATCAAGATGATCATGATGACGATGATGATGATCAAAAATGTATGTGTACAACAGAAACAGTAAAGAACACTTCCACTCTCTATATACGAGTATCTTGTACATAAAAAATATGTGCCATGTTATATCAACATCAACATTTATACTGTTATGGTATGGTATAGCACTGCCGCTGCCGAGTTGTTAAAAAAGAAGCGAAGAAGTGAAGCAGCCAGAGAAGAGGGCTGGACACGCAGACGCTAGAATATTATCATGTCTTTTTCGCATACAAACTAATGTCTTTATAAATGTCTACTATAATGGTAAAAAACTATATTTTCGCTATTTGCTTTGGCGGAGTACATTATGTTCCTATTTACCTAAGTCTTAGGTTCCAATTTTGCTATTACTTTCAATTTCCATAATACGGTTTGTATTATAACATTAGTTCTGTTCAATATCACTTTAGGTATGTATGTTTATATGCAGAGAATTGGATAAAAAGCTTTTTCGTAGTAAATATCATAAATGTAAGTTACTCTTGTATGTTTTATTGCTCAGGCCAGCGTAGTAGTTGGCATTCGCTTCGATTTCCATATATACTACCTAGACATTTTGGAGTAAAGCGAATAGTAAACGCTACTGGCTACTGACTGTAGCTTTCGCTTCTAAAAACGTTATATTTGCAATGGCTTTTTGCATGGCACAAAGAAATAGCTTCTTTCGTCCAAACTATAATGTAAAAAAATTGCATGTACTTAACAACACAACGTATTATGGCAAAAAGCGTCAACAGAATTTTGAGGATATGATGCGGAACGAGAATAGGATGGGATGACGATGATGGTGACTATTCAGTTCCATAATACCATGTAGTTGTAGGTTGTACAAGACAGGAACACAACAAAGGAAGGAAGGCTTATGCATAAATAGGTGGCTCATACAAATAAAAGGGCTAAGAGGAGATGAATATTATGATCGCAAATAAAATGTGGAGTAAAGTTGTTTTGCTCAAGAAGATACGATTAAAGCATAGGTAACGTTTTTCTACTCTTCCTTCATCTGCATATTTATACACTTCCTCATTATACTCATCATAAAACAAGCTCGTTATACAGTTCCGATAGTCAAAAACAGGGTATACACAACACTTCTTTCTTTCAAAGTTCCATAAAGTAGAGGAAGGAAAAAAAGTCATTTTTGCCAACGACATTCATTTATATATATATACTTTAACATATGCATATCTTTAGGTAAATCATATTATATATTTAGAGAAACAACAGCAGCTGTACATTTTCTTCTGAGAACTTTTTTTTGCAAAAAAATACCTTACTACACGTTACTAGTTTGAACAACATAACAACAACAATCTCCCTTTCTTTTTGGCTACCTTTTTCAAGTGTGTGCTTTTCATGGAACATCCGTTTCCTATTTGCTTTCCACTCAAGAAAAAAGACATGTACACGCTAACTGACTACTCGAAAGGATGGATGGACGGACGTGTTAGCTTGTAAAGGAAGTGGGAAGATGAGAGGAAAGATGTAAACATTCCATTTCCAATCCAATTATAATTATGAGCAAACACAACTGTCAGTCAGATAGTAGAAAATGGTTAAAAAAGCAGAGCATGCAAGGATGCACGTATCATTCATGTCATGAATTTGTGTTATGAACAATAAATCTTTTATCGAAGAAGAAAAACATTAAGTGCAACAAGACAAGACGTGGCCAACTGTGCCTTTTGCATGTGTACCTTACGTCTTTCAGATCATCATGCAACGAAATAGCACTCATGTCCAAATAAACAAAAACTCTTGTTCCAAAAGGATAGAAAACGAAAAGTTCAAATGAAGGTTATGGATGGAGCCGATGGAGGTATACATAGGAAGTAAAATGATGATTTTCCTACATTAAAGTTAAAAAATGGATGGAGCCAGTATGGAATTGAAACAGTTTTTCAAACCTTCGGAACCTACCTAGCAGTAAATTTGAGCTGTTATTTATATGAAGTGAGCCGTTCAATGTGGACGGCCAACCGTGCCACCACCTCCCACCATGGTATTCCGAAAACAAGAGTCAAACGCCAGGAGCAAGAAGTAGAACAAGAGAATATTGCTTCTGTTCTGTGTTTGCTGACGGTGGTGGTGAAGGAAGAGGAAGCTTAATTTAAATTAATTAATGCGTAACGATACGATGATGATGATGATCATGTTCATGGAAGAACAAGCTTTTAGATTCCTTTCCAAGTAGACCGTGTGTAAACGTTCCTAAAGTAAATACATGCATAATGTATGATGGTGGTATGATGTTCTCATTCGCGAATTTGCAATATCATACTGGTCTACCCGCTTATCAAATCTGTTGGCAAAACAGCAACCTAACATATCTTGCCAAAACTTTTAAAAACATTTTAATATGCAAACAAAAACAGAATGATTACATTGACCTGTCCCGCAACACTTGATTTCATAGCGTTTTAAACTTTCTAAGAACATTCATGGTTTTTACTCCTTCTATTGGCGAGCTTGCACAGTAAATGATTTTTGTGATGTTCATGATACAAAATGATCCACTAGATACCACTGTTCTGATGGTAGTATGTTCTTAATTATTTTAAGTAAATCTTTATTATTAATACTTACCGCTTAGCGTTAAGATCCGCTCCAGGAAAGGATCTGCCACTGGAAGCTACATTTGAGTAAATAAAATTTAATTAACAAACATTTTCATGAATATACAACTATATGTATGCTTTTAAGCTGTAATATTGCAAATTAGATTTTATGCCTGATCTTTGACAATAACTTACTCCACGGGAATCTCTGAAGAGAATGGCGGCATGGGCCGGGTCAAGCGAGACGTCAGCCGGTCTATGAGAATGAAGGGATCCTCGTCGACCTAAAAAATAGATACAAACTTCAGCTTGCTTCAACATCCCACACATTAAATTAAATTCAACTCTCACCCTTTCACCCTAAAATTTCATGGAACAGATATGTAAGATCTGCGTATTTGTAGAATTTCAATTTCTGACTGAGTGACTGACTTTAATCACATTTTAACTTGGCATAATTAGTTTAAATGGGTTTCACATATCATTGCATTGTATGACTAGTCTGAAAGTAACTTTTCCTTCTTTTGATCATGGAAAACATATAGTGGTTTTCCTCCTTTTGAAGTTAGCCATATGGCTTCAAAAGGCACAACCTCATTAGGAATTTGATCATATATATATGTATGCTATGTACAAATTTATTATGCATAAGCTTGACTTGATGCATAATCATGTATAAAGAGAAAAATGCATACTTTTAATTAAGAAGAAAAACTTTGTGTGACATACAGATGCTCATGGGAGAAGAGGAAAATATTTAAAAGGGAACACACCCATCTCTTGTAGAATACTCTGGTAGATTGTGTAAGCCTTTGGAGCTTCATCTTCCTCATTTGGAGGCTGAGTCTTCGGCTTTGTTTCACTACCACCACGTATCCACTCATGATTCTCTGAGAAACGCCGTCTTCGAAGTTCCTTTCTTGCATACGCAAAATCCAAGCTTTGACTTCGAATCCTTCTCGGGTAGTCTTGATAATAGGAGTAATATGATCTGTACGTGTTTTGTGCGTCAAACTCGTCCTGTTTCAAGTGATCATGATTCTCTTCGTCTTCTAAATCTTCATCCTCCGACCCTGAGCCGGAATCTTCACTTCCGGAAACAGAGCAGGAGCAACTTTCACAGTCTGAGTCATGTGAGTTGGTCACGTCGGTTAGAGTTGATGCTCTAGAGTCGTTACCTTTCCGCAGAGAGGTTAACGGGCTTGGGGTATCCCGATCTAATTTGAACTCAGTTGACATTTTGAACTGAGTCTCGTTCTCCTCTTCCTCCCCTTCGTCGTCATTGCCCAAACTCTTGGCTATTTTATGATTAGCTGTTTTTACTACAGTTGGTCCTAGAGCTACTGCAGTTGGCGATTGTGCCGTGCTGTTGGGAGTAGTATTCCCCGACTCTTTTCCCTTTTTGGATTTGAAATGATGCCCTGGACTGCTCCATTTCATGAGCTGACGGAATATGCCCTTTTTCTTGTGATCTTGATCGCTCTTGTCACTGGATTCACTATCCCGTCTATCCCGAGCTGAGTGGTCCCCACCTCCTGACGCATCCATGAATCTTTCCCTTGCAGATGTGATTGTGGAAGCTGTAGTGCTTTCCTCACTATCTTTCCTTCCCCTGGAGTAAGTGCTCCCACCACTGTCCCTCCTATCCCGATTTCCACAACTGCTACTTCCGCTATCTCTTCTATCTGAGTTGCTTCCTCCACTGTCACGTCGGAATGGACTGTAGCTCCCGATTAACGACACAGGCGAAATGGAGCCTGAACCTTTGACTCCAAATGATTTGTGTGGCATTGTGTTGATTCTACTCGAGTGTCCTCCTTTTTCGTTTACTGTACTATTATGGTGATCTACGACAAATTGCAGCTGGTGGTGGTGATGACGATGCTTAGCATGATTTAAGGGAAGCTGACGATCTCTGGGTTTTGGGTACATTTATTTTAAGTAATGAAATGTTTAAAAGAAAAGAATATACGAGTCTTATTGCAATTTTTAAACTGAATATCATTCAGACCATTCACGTCACTCTCACTTCACATTTTTTATTACATGAACACGTACCTAAGTATACGTCTGTACGTAAGTAGCACGTACGTAAGTACGTCTATAAGTACCAAATTATAAACAAATTTTTACAATTTGTAGATTTGTACCCTTATATTTAATAATACTATTTTTATGACAAACAATTTACTATCGTTTGTCATTTGTCAAAGAAGACGCGAATTGATTTATTTTAATTTTGTAACATTTCCACAAGACAACTTTTTTAAAGACGGTTGAGCTGGAATATATGTATTTATGAATATTCACAAACTTGATATATATTACGAAACCAGATTTTAGACTATACTGACACTGGCTGTACAAAACTATACTTGGATTCTCTAATACATTTATAGCAAGCTATAGAGACCTACAGATTGTTTCTACTACAAAATACGAGTCTTAATCTTAATCAAGATCCTAAGGAACTTTCTCCTATATACTATTTTCCCACAAAACTGTAAACACGTTTTGGAATATTATTATTAAGTTTTCTTTTTGTGACACAAATTTTCTTTAAAGTACAAAGTGTCTTTATGCAAAAAATACCTATCTATTTTCTCTTGGCAGCTTAGCTAGAAAGAACTACTACGCAGAATATTAATACTTTTTTTGCAACACAACAAAAGAATTGAAACAAGATACTTAAGTATAGATTATGCTATGTTGCTGGATGATACAATTTTTTTTAATGGTCCAAGCACCAAATAGTTTAACAATATGAAGAATGTGATGTGTTAGTTATAATATGCACAATATATATTTTTGTATATAGAAACTAACGTTTTTCACACGACTCAAGTACTACAGATCAAAGAAATGACAGCGAGCCGTCACTTTAAATAATCAGAATTATTACAGAAGAGTGACTGATGAGATGTTATTGTTTTTTGCTGTAACCAAATAAATCAGTGACGACTGTGAGTGACTAATTCAGTATAAGTATCTCTACACCCACTTCACCAGAAAAGACTGAAGTACGATATAATGGCACACCGGAAGACGCCAGTGGACTGAATTGGTTTTCTTACACAGGCATCTAAGTAACAACGTAGAAGAGAAGGCAACGCCTGTCAGAGGTAGAAGGAAGAAGTTGTCAATATAAATATTGGGTAGGTATGTTGATAAAGACGATAGACTTCACCTCACCACCTTTAACATCACTTGTAATAACAGAATCAGTTTCCATATATCTCCCCAAAAAAGTTATCATTCAATCTCTGACTCTTTCTTTTGTGCAAGGTACGAACCAAGTTCAATAATTAATTTTGTGCCCGTGCATTGAGCGATAACTCAAAAAAGCACTTTTTCTTCCTATGTTTCCTTTCTTTGTAGGAGCACAAATACTCAATCACAACCAACAACCTGTTCAAAAGATTCACGAATTACTTATTTAAAGCGATAAGATCGGACATAAAAGTATAATAGCACGTCAAGCTAAATTATATTTTATTACTCTTACATATCGGGTACTTGCGTCGGCAACAAGTAACAGCATTCAGCATAAATGTATGTCACTCATTCGATGTGGCTGTTTAGGGGCAGTACGGCAGTAGAATTAACTGCCTGCCTTCTCAATTTAATGTTCTAGACAAAAACAACTGTTATCAAAGAAGCTGGAACTAAAATATGAAAATATAAAAAAATCTCCACTTGATTCTGATAACGTCAGTATTTCAGTATGTTAATCGGTGTGACTGTGATGAGCACGTACGTACGTACACTAAACAAATGCCCGTTCTATCTACATTAAATTAATTCCTGACGATATCGGCAGTATTGATAGATAGATAACAAATATACCGAAAGTCTCCTCTAAATCGGTATTGTTTGTCCAGTGAGCAGATAGAAAGATGTTTATTTATGGCTTTACATATTGCCTTGTATGCACTTTCCCAATAAACACTATGTAAAATACTTATTTTTATGACTTTTGAGCAACGAGATAAAGACAGAAGCGGTGTAAACCGAACTTAATGGAGAACTACAATACAAATTCCGACAGCCAGAGCGTCGTTGACGTACATATATGCATAGAGCAATGATAATGATTATGATAATACAAGACAAGAGGAGAGGAAAAACAACAGCACGCTAACATGAAGCGAAATCTTAACTACTGGAACAGGGAAACAGAGTTTTAGCAAACACTCATCTATTTTGTCCATGTATGCGTATCAGTATTAGATATGCCAAACTATCATAGACAAAAATCCAGTTCCTTTCAATAGGACGAAAATCAGCATTATTATCATGACGATGATGATGCGAAATGAATGAGGTACCTACCTAACCTTAAAAGCGGATTAGTCAACAACGGTCTTACGCTTCTGGCCCATGGTGTATGACAGTGATATGCTAAAACTTACTGGGTAACATTTTTGCAAATGTGTACATCGTAAGTACATCAACATCTCATATATTTTTTGAAAAAGTGAAAAAAATACAAGATAAGTAGTGATCGTGATATACATGGAGCGTGTGCGTGTCTGTATGTACACACTTGTGTAGGTATGCATTAGATAAGTGACGTGTGGTCGAGGTTCAATAAAAGCATAGTTTTGTTACTTTCAACACACATTTTTGAATACTGCCACAGTGCCACAACAGGAGCCACACAACCAAACGCTTAACCACAACAACACTGAACAACACTTGAAAAAATAATTATGCGAATCCTGTCCGTATAGACATACCATGAGAAAATATGGTTCCTCGATACAAAACAGAGTCAAAACATTTTTTTCTTCTTTCGAGGTTTGTGGTGTGATCCCATGTAGAATTATTGTGGAGACGGGCAGACAAAGTCTGCTAATAAAACATGTAGAATGATATTGGGCTCCACTTTACTTTTATGCTATGTCGTGTTTGGTGTGTTTATCCGCCTAGTTAAAGCTGACTGACAACATAATATGAAAGAATCGGTAAATACGGTTACACAATCTAGCTGACTTTGTAATTTAGTTTCAAGGTCTTATTCTGGCAAAACAACAATCCTCATCCTTTCAATCTTTTATACCAACACATTGCATGCATTATATATGTTAAATATAAATGTGTAAGACTACTACTGCATGGAATCAGCAGAGAACTTTTAGATCTCTCCCTTTCTAAATCCCTGTTCTAATGAGTTTCTCCATCTAATCTACTACGTTGCCTTTCAATACTAACAACTAAACCTGGGATTATGGATATTAAGCAAGATGTACATAATATGCATCGTACACCATGCATCTGCATCTCCAGCATAATTTTGTTATTCGGATTGAATATATAATATGGCTTATATGTAACGTACTAATTCAATATACAACACCGCTGCTATTATGATGGGATCAAGTTTGGTAATCTGCTTTGCAAAGTAAAGTTGTGTGTGCTAATTAAAAACCGCAAAACTTGCATTATACGCTTTCGTTTGGAATTTATTTTAAAGTCTCTCAGATGATAACATGTGACGCTGCCCAAACTTAAATTACATTTTAGACTCCAATTCCAAATTACTACCCTCATATCAGATTTCTCCAGATCCTATTACGACTTATGACATGACCCTATAGCAAACATGCAAACAAGTCTTTTATGAGCCAGCAGAACCCAGCTAAACATATATATTGCCACCGGCACCAGTATGATATGTACATAATAACTCTAATCCTATTACGTTTATTAGCTTGTTTTCCTTTACTTTAAGTGTAGAAAGTTGGAAGCATTACACCTGATATATGTAAATGTCAGAACTGCAAAACGTGGACGCAGAGATAGATTGAAAATTGACTCTTGAATATGACTTTAGTGACCTTCTGCAAAAGATAATCTTGACTGATGCATTACAAATATAATGATAAGCTTACTAACATATTAGTAAATCAATTTCCATAATATTTTATTACGCTTTGCAGTGGATATGCATATATGTATCAGAAAAGTATGAAAATGTCCGTTATCTGAGTTTGGACCGACAATCCTACTAAATCAATACTAATTCCTAATTCTACGACAATACCAGCACATCAAATAAAAAGTGGAAGATAACGGCGAAGGCCATAAAATTAGATGTAATGAAGACATGTCCACTGGCTTAATTGTTCATGCAGTGACAAAACCAATCATCATCTTATTTAGTATTAATGTGTCTAAATAGCTCGTGAAACGTGATATTAGGCAGCCTAGTAAGTTTAAGCCTTTTATCATCTACAAACCAAACTTATACTAACTGCACCACATTAAATTAACTACACTACACCGTTTTGCCATATATCGACCGGTTTTAACCTAACAATTCGGTTCACCACAACAAGGCAAACCTGTATTATTTCCAGATTAGTCCAACCACGTACGTAAATAAATAATATGAATACCTATAAGAAAAGAGGCTTATAACCTCTGTCTTGTGTACTATGTCAACTTAGGAAGTATACTTCTATTCACTAAATCTAACTACGATTGCACATATACGAAGTAGAAATTATCCAGGCAAAATAAATGACTCCTTCATTGTTTATGCATGCCTATATACTATTACTATTAAGAAAGCCAAAACATTATTTGTATAACCACAGAATTCACCTGCTACATACCAATATTAAGTATTTCAATTTGCTATATTGCAAATACACCAAAAAACAAAACACTTGAATTTCTTTTTTCCTAAACTGCGTTTCTATTTCTATACTAAAGGTTCGATGTCCATGAACTAATTTTGGCAAGTATAAACAAAATTCACTACAAATACTACAACGTCTATTCACTACGAAGAAATGTACTATTCTCACTAGAGCTTAGTTCAAAGTTGCTGTCCAGCTTTACTATACAAATACTTGGGAAAGCATGCAAAACAACTTATTATTATTATTGAATTACGATGCGATACGACTCAGAAAACCATGTCTTAGTGTTGAGTATTTGCAATATAGCCAATAACCCAATAAAAGTATAGTGCTTTTGTTTGCTAACTTTTACGGTTTCCTATCATGGAATGGATAATGCTGTAGCACACATACGGAAATACTAATACCCCCAATCCCTTAATGGCATGATCAACGCCTCTCTTGTGTTTCCTGAACACAAAACTTCACTAACTCAGGCCAACATTCTTAATACAAGAGGAATGCATCTACACTTACATACATTAAATATAGATTGACAGCTTACATGTTCCAAACTGTGATGAATGAATTGAATGAATGACAGATTACTTTAATTATTCAGTCGATACCAATC
>JAHZNG010000740.1:0-20727 GCA_027744375.1 Orchesellides sinensis
AAAACACCACCACAATAATAAACATTAGCAAGGTGACAAAAGTTACATTCAGTAAAATTTTTAAGCTTCTCTTTCTCAACCTCAACAGTTAGTGTTTCAATCAGTTACCAAGAAAGAAACCCAGCGCAGTAGTAATTAGCAGTCACATTTCAAGGTGACATTTATAAGCATTGCATGCTTCAAGTACATGTATTACGTTATAGCTTAAACTTATAGTAAAACATTTGCTTTCAAACTTTAAAGAAGTCTCTCCATTCAAAAATTCAATAAGTAGCCATTACGTGATTTAATGATTACCTTCAAACACTAATTATTAACAATTTTAAAGCTCTCTTCCATCCAAGACTCTTTTGGTGTCATTGCTAAACATTTCGTCGGCACAGTAAACTTCACTTTTAGCTCACGATGATGACTTTAATTTCATTCCCATTCTCTTCCAGGGTAATGGCGTCGGTGTGTCTTTGATTTCTTGTGGAGGTGACTAAATGTTGTAATATGGACTCTTCTGCTTTTTGAATGCAAGATACAATAATATTTATCAGTCTTGAGTAAGTATAATATTTAGTCATTAGCACATTATGCTAAGCCTGCGTGTGTACTTTAAAGACAAATGATAGAGAAGATCAATAAAAGTAGGTTTCGCTACAGGATGTCCAGTAGTTCTAATGGGAACACACGCATAGATTATTATTAGAAGCTTTAAACGATGGACACGCCGGACATACTACATTATTTCGTCTATTCCAATTTGGACGAAAATTGGGGAACTCGAAATGTACCTTAGAAAAGTTTTATTCTCTGGGAATGAGGACGGAACAATAAAATGTACACACGTCAGTCAGTCATAAAGAGTTCCTGGAAGTTACTGAGCCATAGCAAAGCCGGTTTACTTGGGGTACTCCATAGCATTCTCCAGTGTTTCTCCTTCTGGACACCCGGACAACGGTGGATTGGCCAAATGCAAACAAAAGAATCGGAGTTGAATAAGAGACAGCGACTTTGCTTGACTCACCTGGTCTCAATCGAAAGCATTAATATAAAAAGTAATAAATTAAAGTCTCATTCACTGTTGTACTTATAGTACATTTGCCATTGCATATGCATGCATATTGATATCCAGATAAGATACCTATCAAGTCACTCTAGCACCAGCAACGTTTGCGATGCAATCTAAATATCCCATTCTGGATAATGGTATTCCCTAAAGGGAAAGCTGGATATTTCTCATTTCATTATTGCATGCAAACTTTTTTGTGTACGATTTGTTTGCTACATTGATAAAATTACAAGAAAAAAACTTTCCATTTAATCTATAGTTTATTCACATCCAGGAAGCAGGATCCAGATAAAACCAATCCACCCACACAATAAACGGCACAATCACTTTGAATATAAAATGAAGCCCGACATGACAGCGGCAGCAGGCAAGAAATGATTTATTTAACGTTTCAAATACAATATTCCAGGTTTAGCCAGGTGGTTTGACTAACGTTTAATATTTTATGCATACGCACAAATGAAAAAGTATAATTTTAGCGATTAAATAGAGAATTCATATTATTATTGAACTTGAAATGAAGAAAGCATGCAGGTTATGCATGCGTGCTAGTGGTTGTAATGTGTATAACGCTTGGTAGTGCAGTGGTTGGTACACAAAAACAAAGAGAAGATGAAAACAGACTGACGTGGACACGCTTTCAACATCAGAGCACAACTGACTCAAGGCATGACAGGTACTTGCTTTTAGGGATAAGAGTAAAAAATGATAATAATGAAGTAATAATAATACACATATACATTAGCGTTGTTGAGTGTGCATTCTTCAGTAATGCATCATATTTCCTTGTATACATAACATAGATGAATGTTATATACACATAATATACAAACCAAGTAAGATTAGTTTATGTGCAGATATAATACACCATGATGCCAGTATAGAAGCCCAACAATTGACTTTAACAAATGCATACTCCTACGCTAGTAAAAAATGAACAATGCCATATACCAGAATACCAGGTGTGTGTTTATATCAATGTAACGCATCTTACCTGTCTGCTTTGTACTTACCTTAGCTAAATCATATAACAGATTCTTTAGCCTAACAAACTGTATGCATGTATTTAGGGGATGCTCATTTATCACTAAAAAGAGATTGCATAAAAAACTAAACTACACAGGGGCGTACAAGGGAAAAGTGGAAATATCCTAGAACTCTATTACATATCGACCCAGACCAAGCGGTTTGCTCAAAAGTCTTCTGACATCACAGTATTCTCAAATATAGGATATTATAATCGTTGTTTAACCACCATTGGTTCTTCTGTCATTTATTTGCATTTTGTATAAAGAGTAGACATCAACCTAAAAATTCTCCCAGAAGCTGTACCCTTTCCATGTCCTTTTGGCACCTACAGAACTGGCATATACTGAATAAGTCAAGAGTACATTTCACTTGGTGTAGAAAAATACCTATACATCTCCTAAAGGAACAAGTGTGAATGAATCAAATGGATTTGCTTATGCATAAAAACACGCATATACATACATTGTCCTGGGTTGTGGTATTGAAGATGCATATGAACTATGAACACAAATACATATGTGAAGCTGTCATAAGGGAAAACACTGTCGTATGTTTACGTGCAATACTAGATCCGTATCCGTATACAAGGGTCTTCATCAAAGTATTTATTTTTTACGCCCATTCATTGATTAAAAAATTTATATATTTTTTGGTGCTCTTCTGTTTTATTACGACTAATTTAATCTTAAATAATTAATGAAGATCATATAACAGTGTAAAAATTTATATATAAAAAAGCTCTACAATGCTGGGCTCAAGTACGCAGGTGAGAGAGTTTAAATTGCAAATTTTAACATTAATATTTAATTTTTACACACCCGCTTTAATTTGTTATTTTCTTTCCACTTTCTGTCAAAATTAATTAAAATTGTGGCCTGAGAACATATTATGTGTATTTAACCTAATCATATTTCATTTATTAGCTGTGGGGATTTTTGGTTGGGTTGCTTTTTTATATGCGAAAAGGCAAAAAGTGGGCGTATCCTATTTCCCCGTTATAATTTAATGTACAATTTTGTAATACATAAACTGAGTTAAACATTTTTACTTCAGATTCTAGACGTATTACAGATATGTTAAACCTGTTTTTTTTGTTTTAAAACTAATTGCCGAGCACATTGGTTCCTTTAACATGATCTGGAATGCTATAATTGTGGAACGGATATGGGATTCTAATCTGGAGTCTCGTTAAATATATAAATGCATTTGATATACGATGCATTTAGTATTTACTTAAGGAACGCCCCTTCGCGTCTTTTTCGCAGCATCATCCAGTTTTTTCATGGAATGATCTTTATTTTAACACTTGCAACGCACATTCACATTATATTTAACCCTTTTTTGTTCAAGTTGATATCCTGTGTGAATATCCATAATCAATTTCCAAAATTTAATACTTTTCATTTCAATTTTTGACAAGTTGGCATTTTAGCATGCATCCCTCTCTACTTCTCCGTTCTTACAAATTTTCTGACTAAACAAAAAAGAATATCATAAATATTCTTGTGTGCTAATTGACAAAATTTTTCTGTGATTTTTCTATCTCTCTGTCTTCTGTGTGCCTTCCTATATCTTCATCTTCAACTTGGTGTGTGGTTGGTGGATTCTTTTTTAAAAAATATTTAAAAAAAACTCTAAAACACAATCAAAAAGCAGCTCTCGTCATCTAAATAAAAATTGATAATGATACACAATGCTTTTAATCGTGGGCCTGAGCTCCTCTCATCAGACTTTGACAAGGTTTCCATTTTTTTCACATTTATTTCTTTCTTATATATAATTTTTTCTTGTATCAAATATTTCCTTGTAAAAATACATACAAAAACATATAACACAATCTACAATACTTAGCAGTACAACATTTTTACATTATATTTAGGATTCATTAAATTAGTATTTAAATCCTGCCATTTTTCTTATTGCTTTTAAAATTAATTATTGATTGCTTAAATAAAATTATGTTAAGCAGTTACATAGATTGGCTGCATATGTTATGCTATTTTTAAATACGTATGTAATGTAGGTATAAGCATTTTTAATTAAAATACATACATAAATACACACGTAGCTAAATGCATGCATGGAGTTTCCTTATTTCCTTCCTTGTAATCGCTTTCACCACCCCTTCCTGTTTTGACTCCTTCATACTGTTTGTTGTTGTTCACTGGTCGTATCTTAAACGCTTGTGTTTTGCATATTATGCTTCATCTAAGATGGTGGTTGATCTAAATCAGATTTTAGCTTGTGTGGTTTCACATTCTTTGTTCTTTTGTTATAGTTATCTTTTTGCATGTTTGCTACAAATTCGTAAATGCATTCGTACAAGAGTTGTTATTCCAGTATTCTTTTGTTCTTGTTGTGGTGAAAGTAGAAGTATAAATAGACTTTCCCTTGTAATCTTGCATGTTATATCCCACGTTAACGTAGGTAGATGAGCGTTGTTTAAGTTTGAAACTCAAAATAACTTGGTTATGACGTTGACTTACATAGTTGGAAAATTAATTTTATAATGAAATTTAGATTATATATAACCTTGGATTCTATTTGCTACTAAGATATCATCGCCTACCTTAACATTCGTATGGTTTCTTTGTTTTAGCGTAGGCTGTATAATTGCAAAGGTGTATATAAGACAATAGGAATCCTTAATTGCATTATTATTTGGTAATATTCCAAACTCATTTGTACTTCCACAACATTACGATTATTTCCATATCCCTATATGTCTGTAGTCTTGTTGCAAATTTTGTTAGATAGCTTTCACTGTACGGTGTCATTTTTCGTGGGGACTTTCCTTTTTCTCTCTGTTGTAATTTAGTCAACCAAAACAAAACATCAACAGTTTGTCTCCTCTTGTCTGTTTTTTTCTTTCTCTCTCTTGCTCTCCTTATCTCTGTCATTCCTTATTAGAAACTGCACGTTCTTTAGATACAGTGTACAACTCCTACTACTTCTGCCTCTGCTACTACTACTACTACTACTACAATTGTGTCTTTGATGAAAAATGGACCGATATTATTACCGCATTTCTTGTGAATACAAGCCGGGAAGGTCTGATGGGGAACTCCAGGAAAACACCCTAGTCGTGGAGATCTCCGATGCGCTTAGTGAACGGGAGAAAGTGAAATTCACTGTGCATACCAAAGTAAGTCTGCAGATAAGAGATGAGCAATATTGTTAAAGACTTTTCAAAAAAAAAGTTACAAATTTTATATATACAAACTTGTGTTCATTTATTTTTGAATTACAGACCACACTGGAAGGCTTCCCCAAGCCGGAGTTTTCCGTTGTCCGGCAGCATGAAGAATTTGTATGGCTCCATGATCGATTCGAGGAAAATGAGGAATACGCCGGCTTCATTGTACGTTGAGCATGTGATGTGGAAAAAATTCTATTACTGTCATAAATAGAACTTGTGGCTCATTTAGCTTGAATGAGTTTTGGAAATTGTTTGAGCTTGGAGAAACTTAGTTCTCACACTTGTAGTGTAGAGGAAAAGGCTGTGTTTTTAATGTTGCAATTCACTTGTGGCTAAATAGATCCCACCTGCGCCACCTCGACCAGATTTTGATTCATCTAGGGAGAAGCTGCAAAAGCTTGGTGAGGGAGAAGGGAATATGACCAAGGAGGAATTTTCCAAGATGAAGCAGGAGTTGGAAGCGTATGTAATTCATTCAAGTGTGCAAAACTTTATTGATATGTTTATGCGAGCTCGGGTTATAAATTTTTTTGGAAGTTTTGGCAAACTGCATATATTCTTGGAATATGTGTTTTTAGCGTTTATTAAACCCTTTAAAAATTTATTGTGTTTAAGGGGTAGGAATTTAAGGCTTGCTTATGTTTTTACAGGGAGTACCTAGCCACATTTAAGAAAACGGTAGCGATGCATGAAACGTTTCTCGGTCGTTTAGCAAGTCACCCAGTTTTTCGGAATGATCATAACTTCAGAGTGTTCTTGTCTTATGATGGAGAGGTAAGAAAGATCCTGAGAAAGTAAAATCTGTTACTAATAAACTTTCTTTTTGATTATGTACATATGTTGACTTAAATTCTATTTTCATGAATGAGTCTCATTCAATAAATGTATAACTTTCTCTGTATATTTTTTGTGTTCTGCCATGTTACATCTATGAAATTTAATAGCTGAAGAGTTACTTCAGCTGGCAACCATTGACAGTAATGAACTGGAGAAGTTTCTCACAAAAGTTGCTGAAGCGCTGGAGAAAGCAAGGGTAAGGTGCTAAATCCAACCACTTCTTTCATAAACTATAAACAGTTGAATCCGAAGTTAGTTGGTTTGCCATATGTATAAATACATTCCTATAATTCTTTACCGTCTTCCCTTTCTCACTTCTGCTTTTTTCAAATGTACATTGCTGAACATACCTCTCACATTGCTTTTGTGGCAAATTTGAGCGAAAAGTTTTTAATTTCAGTCATTTTCGTTGGGAAACCTCTCTTTTGTGTGTAGAAAGTTGAGAATCGGGTGGCTTCTGATGAGGACTTGAAGTTATCTGATACGTTACGGTATTACATGAGAGACTCAAATGCGGCTAAGGATCTCTTGTACCGAAGACGCCGATGTTTGGCCAACTATGAGACTGCGAATAAGAATCTTGATAAAGCGAGAGCTAAAAATCGAGAAGTGGGTGCTGTAAGTAAAACCAAAAATTAAAACTTTTTTCTTTTTTAAACGCAGTTAAAAAATTAGTAGCATTTGGATATTTTTTTTTTGCTTTAACCATTTTTGCATCAGTAGTTTACTCAAGCATTTTTCAAATCAATAAATTTTTATAATATTCTTATACACGCTGCCTTACATTGATCTCTGTTGAATGATCATTTGCGCCTAAATTCAGACAATGGATGTTTTAGATGTAAGTACTAAGACTCATTGTCAAAGTGGAGATATTTTTGAAGCTGTGATTTATGGTGGTTAATGATGCGGCTTTGTGGCTAATGCACACTTGTACGCACCTCATCCATCATTTTATTTCACGCATATGTTATTAATTTAAAATTTGGTTAACTGTCCTTTTCAGGCTGAACAGGCTCAACAGGAAGCTTGTGAAAAGTTTGAGGCCATGTCTGCTAAAGCCAAGGAGGAGCTAGTTGATTTTAAGAAGCGGAGGGTGTCAGCGTGCAAGAAAAATTTAATTGATTTGACAGAATTGGAAATCAAGCATTCCAAGGTATTTTATCATATTGTGTCTTGCGAGCTTTAGTACTACTAGAGTTCTTAACTTGTATATGTAAAGCAGTTTAAATATGTATCGTATGTAATTTTTAGGCGCAAATACAAGTCCTAACTACAGCCATTCAGTCATTGAAAGAGGAACTCGGTCCCGTATAATATGCTTTATACTCAAATATTATTATTCTATGGCTAAAGAATAACGGTGATTTTTTCGACCATCTATAACTTTAATCGTGCTGTTCGTGATCGTGAATATTACTCTTGATTTGTATGCATTCCAAAAAACTTGAAATAAAATCCGGTTTAAGCTACACAAAGTTGGATTGGAGAAAGCGTATTTTTATTATTCTCGTGAATTTAATTTGAAAGTTTTCTTGCAAGAATTAAAAGGGCATCTGCATGTGTAGTTCATATCTTTCCACATTTGTGGCTTCCACATCGTCATTGCAAATGGTGGGAGCATTATTCTGCCAAAAGCAAAGCGAATACTGTCGTCATCAGGATTTTGTGCAAGTTTTATCCTGTGGTTTTGAAATCATCTAAACTTGTGGTCGTTTTCGCGTGTTAAATAGAATGAAGAAAATAATATGTAGTTACCTACAAATATATTTATATACATACATACATGCACAGGCTTCCGTATTTTTTGCATGTTGGTGTGCTTATGGAGTTATACTGTCGTCATCAGGATTTTGTGCAAGTTTTATCCTGTGGTTTTGAAATCATCTAAACTTGTGGTCGTTTTCGCGTGTTAAATAGAATGAAGAAAATATGTAGTTACCTACAAATATATTTATATATATATACATACATACATGCACAGGCTTCCATATTTTTTGCATGTTGGTGTGCTTCTGGAGTTTTGCGGAAGAAAGTAAACTTTTAGTTTTCAAACTCAGGAAAGCAAAGTTAGTTATATGCTCTCTCACACTACCTTACCAAACCATTCAGCAACATTGCTATCATCCAGTTATCCTAATCTGCACACAACACCTGTCAAATATTTCCCAATTTCTTAACACATTTCACGTTAGGAAACGCTCGACACGGGGAAAGTGGAAATAATAAGGTAACACAATTATTTGTTGACGCTGAAAAATAAAGTTACAAAGTTTGGGATTCTGATGCTACTACACGCTCACTTGAAATGAAAATGGCGTTTGCTCGTGTTTACTAGATAATTTCTTATGAAAAAGATTTGTAGCATTGCACGCTAAAAGAAGACGCTACTGATGATAATGACGGGGGCGAAAATCGCAAAAGTTTTATTGCACGCCAGTGTTGCTTAAGAAGATATAACATATATACATACATGTATGTACATTGTACCACATGGTTACCTTCCGTCAGAAGGACCCTTTTGGCAGGTGTAAGTGAGTTTAGGAATGTTGTGAATGAAAACCATACATACATCAAGTTTTCTCCATAACTGGCGATGGCGATGCTAATTCATTACATGTAAAAACCAAAACTAATTGCTGTCTAATGGCTCTTGCCCAAGCATATCGTCTGGCCGCATGGATTTAGTTTGTGGTAGTGAGCTTCCAGAAATTTCGCACAGATGTGGGTTTTCTGTATAAAGTTGTCTTTGTAAAATGAGTAGTTTCTGAACACTTGGCAATAATAATGTAATTTTCATCTAACCAATCTCTGAATTTTCAGAAACATCCCAGCAAAAACTTATGGTTTGGTAAAAGGATATATAATACGAGTGTATGCGGAGAGTGAAAGTGCTAAGCTTGCACAAAATTCGTTTTCCCCCTCTTCATTATTATTATGCAAAAGAATCTTTTGTAATATGATGCATTCATTAAAATATGGAGTGATGAGGAAATATATCCTGAAGCCATGCAAATGAGAGAAGACGAATAAGAACTTGAAAGACGAAATCAAACTTGTCTATGTGACGGGGTTATCTTTCTTGGCGTGGTAAGAAAGGTCTTGTGAGTTTGGAAGAAAAGCATGGATGGAAAGTATGTAAGTGGAAGCATTTGCAAAGTAAACAAGTCCAAGAAACACAATTTTGTAGTTGTGTGTGTGTGTGTGGGACATCTGGCTCAGTTTTTAGTTGGGATTGGGATAATATAATATCATCAGCAAAAAGCAAAGAGTAATGGATAGGTATACAAGGAATATATATACAAAAACCGGCGGATTCACTACATTGCATATTATTTCCGTTGTCGAACCGGGAAAAGTATATAACCAGCAGCAGCAGGCCAACAACTGCAAACAAATTTTACAAAAGGAGGACAAGCAGAAGAGCTGAGCAAGTTATATGCAGATGATGATGAAGAAGATCCTCTTTCTTTTTCTCTCTCTCTCAACATTTTAGTCATTCTTACATGGGAAAGATGATGGTGGATAAAGCGGGAGAAGAAAGGAAAACGTTATATTCTCAAGAGAGTCTTAAGTCATGATGAGCTCAGATCATTTTGCTTTTAAGGAAGTAAAGTGTGTCTTATGTAATCCATACGTGTATTATATGAAGCATAGTTAGTAACATAAATTTTATGTAAAACTCAGAAAACGATATAGGTGTATGTATAGAAGGTAGTATTACAATAAGTTTAGAGAAAAAGCAAGTGCCTTCAAGTTGTAATTATAGTCTGCGACCACCAAGTAGGCTCATTAGAATACCTAATTGCCCTCATGATATTTCTACTTATATATTATAACAGAATGGCTCACTCCATTCGATTCTACTTCTTTACTCTATTCGCTTTTTTCTTTCGTTCATCAGAACTAAGTTTACTTTCACTTCAACTTGCTCCCCCTCCATCTCCTTATATTACTCGTAGAGTCCTTTCCCTCCTAATTTTTCAACATAATTTATTATAAAGACTAAAAGTCTTCTGGTTTATAAGGGGGTCCTTGTTAAATTCTCGGATTCGAAAATGCTCTCAACCACTTCATTTTCATGTGGGCTTCTTCATCGCTTCATTTCATATAGCATATTTAAATAACCTGAATACTCAAATAGATTCAGAATTAACGCCACGTCTAAAAATAGACGGTTTTGACGGTTGGGTAATGTAGGTGGATACATACATAGTAGCAACCACCAATGTAAAGTCGTATTTTGCAAATGATATGAAAGTTGGCAACTTAATAATATTTAATAAATTATTGATCCAACAAAATAATATGTTGAATAGTAAATTTAAGTAACATTTTTGAAACCACTTCACAAGGTATTAGCATATTTTTTACTTATACCTACTTTCCTTGATTTGCTGTACCTCTGAGAGTATAAATTGTATCTCCAAGTGGAAAACTACATCAAAGTTTCAAAAATTTGTTGGTCTGTTTGTCCTAAAAATTATGATTCTAAACTAACCCAATTCAATTTCGAATGAATGAGGGGCATCCAGAGACGAACATATTGCTTGCTATTTTACTATATATTATTGAGAAAGAACTATATTACTTGACTTCCTGTTCTCCTTAGCATAAAGCAAATTTGTTACTGCTCTCCAGGGTCTTCCTTTATAAAGTTGTTTAAAAGTAAGTAGTTTTACAAAAATGACTTTTCGACCTGGAATAAAATAAAAGAGCCTTCGGTGCTGATACAGAAAATTTACAATTTTTTACAAAGACTATGCACTTTACGGAGAAGTAGAGATGAATCAAAAACCATGTTTAACTTTGAAATGAAGTTGCAAAGCGATTGCATGATTACTTCTCAAATTTCGATATAACTTTATAAATTTTTTTATTTTTTTGTATAATATGATTTAATACATTTCACCTAGATCAACTCCCCGATGTTCCAGTATATTATAATAATAAAGTATGTTTTTATAAAAATACCAGTCAGTATATACAGTGTAACTCAATGAAATAAATGTTTAGTGACTGCTGGAAGACATCTTTGAAAAGGAGTAAGATAAACTATTAACATGTCACCGAGAGAGTCAAGCTGGTTGATGGATAAGTACAACTCAATTTTCTTTGAAGTTATTACCCCGATCAAGTTTTACTCTATCCGTATGGTTTATAGTCACTCAACTCTGAATCGGAAATGATGTTCTGTCCCAGACTTTACTTGCAGTTTCGAAGACTTGGGGCAATATAACACAACCGGTAGAGAAATGCATGATCCATATGCACAGTTTTAAGAAATCCAAACAAAGTTGTACATATTTCTGGCATAGGTTATACATTCAGTGCAACAACTACCCTTGGATATATAGGAAAATCATTTATTGCAGATCTTTGAATCGCCTTTAAGATATCTCTCATTTTCAATTTTCATTTTAAAAAAGAAAGAGAAGATGATTTCACCGAAAAACAAGTGGAAAAAATTCGGCAGACTAAACTTATTGAAAATCCTCTGAAGATATAGATCCAGCTCAGATTTCGTTTTTCATTTGTTTCGTTTATGAAGAATTTCTTCTTGATCCTCCCAGATTTCTCATAAAGTCCTTCCTAATTGCTTTCGCTTCGCATGAATTTAATATTAACCGCCATGCCATGTAAAAAACGCCATTCATGATAGACTCTTTTCTCTCCAAATACTATACAGTTAACAGCATAGATAGCTTAGGAAGCCTTTAGAATTTTAGAACAAGTCAGGTTTTGAAATGATTAAAGGGTAACCACTTGTCCTTCTGAGATGTTTACAGTTCCAACATAAAAAACTGAGAAAGCAGTAATATTTTATTTCTAAGAAAGTTCTCGTCACTCTCAACTTGGTTCAATTAAAACAAATCAAAAGGAAACAGCTGGAGGCTATATAAATTATAATTGCTGTAAAATTAATCTGGAAAAGAAAATGTTAGGCAAAGTTTGATCAAGCAAAAACCAAATGCAATTAGTCTTAATTGCATGCTTTCATCCTATATTATGTATATTTGAAGAACGGAAGTGAAGCGAAAGCGGTTTTTCTACAGTTTTGTAATATATGTTGGTAAGTATTTAGTGTTTGTAGTAATGTACCATAATCTTCAGAGGATGAAAATTTCTTAAAAGCACAGTACCAATTTTTAATATCCATCCCAGAAATAGATTATGGAATTATGTATTATTCCAAAAACAAAATTGCTTGAAGGGAAGCTAAAGCCTCATAATATTTAGTAGTCAGAGCTGAAGCCGAATTATTAATATATTCATGTCAATTTCAAAATCACATTCAGTTTTGAACAACAGTAGTTGTATTGAGCAGTAAGAATAAAATGTGATTAATTACTACTAAAACCTGTAATTTAGAGATACTTTTCAGTTATTCCTAGCGACATTATGCATAACATGTTTTTAAACCTCAGTCACATGTACAACCACATAAGCGCAGCAGGATCTGGATGTGAATTCCATTCCATGCAGGGATAACATAACACATTCAAAGGTTCTTTTTTACACGCAGCACTACAACCACCGTTTATTGCGCTTTAACCTAAAGCCCAGAATCCAATTAAATTATTGTATATGCACGTTACATAAAACTAGAGAGGGAATGGAATGCAGCAGTCACTGAATAAGATAGCCAACCAATGTAACAAGAAGAACTCAAGATTTTCCTCCGAGGGAATAATGATGACAGGAGAACATGGTCTTGAACCAAGTCTCTTTCTATTTCACTCCTTCTCCCTGGAGAAAACCTGGTAAGCCATATATTCATCCATAGCTTGAACCAGTGAGCCTTTTGAAATTTGCTGGACACATGACGTGCCTGAAACGAGTACAGACTTGCACTCCTGTTAACCTCTTCCAATTACTCTGCCTATGAGAGAGACTGAAGAGGGAGTTTTAGTAGTCTCGCGGTGATATCCATGTTATTATTATTATATCCATTCATAAATCTACGCACAATGGTAACAACACGAAAAAAGCTGAGGAGAGCTCTGCTACTCTCCTGAGCACTAACTCCACCGAGTCTGTAACAAGATGGACAGGAAATTATGTCTTCAGGATGTTACCATTTCATTACTACATATCAAGTCTTTACCCCATGACATCTAATGTATGTCTATAGTCCATATCGTTTCTTATAAATACATGCCTTCCTTTTATGCATCCTTGGAGGGTTATCTTGAAAAATTGGTGGAAAGGTATTGCACAGCCCCTGAATAAAAAATGTCCCTGTATCCACCTTTTTATTTAAGGTTTGGAATGCCACAAGGTTTTCATTAAATATTTCTTTTTTCGTATAACCTACCGTTTATCCATTTTGAAAAATTCTTTGCATGCGCTACTTCTCCTATACAAGCATACATGCCAACACGGAAATTAGCAGAGTGAAGTAAACTACACACGTACAGCCGGTATAAGAGCCTTCAGTGAAAGTAGCAGTCGTGTCAGATGAAGGAACAGCAATTGCATTATCTAATTTTCCCTCTGTCTGCTTTGGCTAATATGCCTGCCATTCGCCCTTGAGGCGTTCCTTTCTTTTTCCCTAAAATTGGATGCGAGCACAAAAGACAATGTCGAGGAAATGATGGCGGTGATGTGATGATGTTGATAGCAGTGGTAACCGTTTGTGCTCCAAGGGAAATGAAGAAGGAAAGCTGCTACTGTTTTGCTAGAAAGCATTAAGTATGTCGTGCATTACGACAAGGTATGCAGTAATAATGCAACAGGACTGCTTTGTCTTGATCTCATCCTGTTTCTGTGAACTGTGACCAAAAATAGACAAGACAATGCCTCTCTCATCACCAACACGTCTGCATACAAATATCCGGATTTGGCACGCATAGGAAGCTCATTTGATTAACATTTAAACGCTTGGGTCACGTAAACTAATCAAGACTTAAATTACAACTGGTACCAACTCATACACACACCACATACTACAATATATCTCCAGTCGCATATACTGCGTAATACAGTCTATGATACACACACGATCGTTATGAAAATTATGACCTAGTTTTCGCTACTACGAAATTAGATTTTTGTAGTATTAAATTAAATCTATTTAAAAAAGGACATATGCCATGGTCAGGAATGCTAGTGTGGATCACACACACATACTTATTAATTTTTCATGTCAGTCACGTAAAATAACAATGAAGAGAAAATATTTTGAAAAAATTACCATCCTGAATGAGCTACTAATAATATTTAATATGAAATGAGATTAAAACTTGTACTTTCTAACTTTTATTACAGTAAGCTGTCACGCAATAAAGTACAAGCGTGTGAAGTAACAAATTCCATCAAGAATTACCTATCTACATACATATACATACCTAACTACACACACTACACAATGCTAACTTGTTAGGGAAAATTCTTGTTTGTTCAGGAGGTTATTTCTCTTAAGTCTTTCTCCACTACATTGCTTCACTTCACACATCCCAAAAATAAAACGAGACTATCAAGGAGAGAGCCGTAGAGAGAAGGTTCTTCTTCAAAACAGCGTTTGTTCTGTCCTTTCGAAAAAGTTTTAATTGAAAAATTTCAACTGCTACTACTTCTACACACCACTGCTATTACTACTTTTACTTTAAGGATGGAATAATTCCAAGACATGTACAGAGAGCAACAGCCAACAAGGAGAAGGAAAAACTTGTCGAAAGACACAAGCCTAAAGTCTTCTTGTCTGACTCTTTTACAAAATTCAAGCGTGAAAGCTCAAGTTTTTCGTGTTTGGGCGACAAGTTTTACTATGTATAAATGTACATATTTAAATGTGTAGAGAAACTCATAACAGTATGTATAAAAAGGAGATTCGGCATTTATTCACGATGCAACAAACTTAGTAACATGCCAGGAAAGCAACAGTATACAACAAACGTGTCTGGTTATTGCGTCCTCTCTGCACATAACAGTATATAAAAAGGAGATTCGGCATTTATTCACGATGCAACAAACTTAGTAACATGCCAGGAAAGCAACAGTATACAACAAACGTGTCTGGTTATTGCGTCCTCTCTGGATTCCTCAAAGCAGTAACAGGATAACAAGATGGAGAAAGTATTTGAATACGATCGGCTTTCACCTTTACTTTTGTACCCATATATTCTAATCAAAATGTAAGCAACAGCAGAATAGTCATCGCTCCAAAAACACTAAAGCTGCTACATTTTTATATGATTTCAAACAGAACATACATTTCTATACATGTCTAAAAACATACATACCGACTTTTTCAGGTGGCACTGAAGACAAAATATGGAAAATAGATTCTTTCTAAGAAACTACGTGTTTGTGTTCACATTCACATATCTATAATCGCGACGAAAAGGGGTTTTGCTTGTATATTTCACTCAGCACTTCATTATCGTCATTATATCATGAAAAGTTAGGGTAGAAGATGTAACTGTTGGGCTAGAAGAGCGCACATTTATGTGTTTAGGTATATTCTAGCCTTGTTATGAACCTACTTTCTCACTCTCTCCTAAATTCTTCTTGACTTTCATAGTCTGTCGAAAACCAAAACTTTTTTCTGTCTTGTCCCTCTACTACCAAAAACTAAGAAAAAAGTTGAGTGTCTTTATATATACAATCAGTAAGTAGTGTGTGCGTCTTATATATCATCAGCATCAGCACATCATACAAAAGTTCTCATTCACAAAATATATTCTTACTTCATACAGGTAGATAACAAGAGTTTCAATTAAAACTTGTCCCTGTTGAGTAGTTCTTAAGCAGGGAAAGCCAAGTGGTGGAGAAAGAAGTCGCGAAAAAAAGTTAGTTCATAACCATTCATGCGTTTCCAACAAGAAAGATTTTTTAAGTGGGTATATAAAATAAAGATATTCTATACACTATATACCATGTAGAACTCTTCTTTAAGATCAAAGCCACAAAAAGTAAATTTGTAAGCAGAAAAAATAAATTTTATAGCTATTGTGCAGCGTCCTCTTGAAAGATTCTATACACTATATACCATGTAGAACTCTTCTTTAAGATCAAAGCCACAAAAAGTAAATTTGTAAGCAGAAAAAATAAATTTTATAGCTATTGTGCAGCGTCCTCTTGGAAGCCTGTATGCATCTATGTAAAATTTGGTTGTGAGAAAAGCGGTAGTGTGACTATGACGTATCTTGTCGTGTCTACCCACACTCTTTTCTCAGTAAAAATAAGTAGAGAAAGGTAGAGAGAGAAAAGAAGTGAAACAATCTCTTGCCACAATGCCACAGACCTCTCTACTTTGACTTGTAAATAATGCTAATCGGCCTCCGTCCCTTTTTCCTATCTTTTGCTAGACGCGTTATAGTTCTGTTCTTTTCAAACCGTTTCCTTTATGTAATGTACTACATCCGTAAAAATATGAAATGCCATGTAGAGGAAATTGTTGGGACAACATGCAGAGGGTATAGGTCTTCTTGTAGTATAATATTGTATAGTATAGTGCGTAGCATAATTATATCTGAATATTTTGTAGGCATACTTCAAGAAAAAATAAAACGAAGAGAAAATACATTTTATAAAAGAATGTGTCTGGCTGGCTTTCTCCCTTTCTCATCTTTCTTTCCACGTCTTTTGTTTCTCGAGGATAAAAAAATATCCTCTATTCGTCCTAATCTACTGTGACACAGAAACAGATGCGAACCGCAGAGCAAGAGATAGCAGACTTATGGCTGTACATGAACATACAGTAAAAATAGGAAATGAACGCTTAGCTTTATGCTCTTCTTCTTCCTCTTCTTCTTCCCAAGTCCGGAAGGGACCAAGGAGAAAAAGAAAGAAAGGACGAGGGTAAAATTTGCATGCATATTTTCCATGCCCATTTTATATCTCATTCTTGCACGAAACCCAAAAACCACACCACTAAGCACCACTACACAATATCTCCAAGAAACAAGAGGGATATCCATAAGTTATCATGATCATTTCATTTCACAAGAGCTTTACTACTTTCCTTCTTCCTCCTCCGCTTCTATATGTACTCATGTTTCAAGTGGATAAAAAGGCAGGCCAACACGGAGGAGGAGGTATGGGGGAAGGAGATGAAGAATACGAGAAAAAACTTATCATCATCATCATCATATATGAACTCTACTTCAAAATGTCCTCTCGTCATGAAAGAAAAAAGAAGAATGTGAGGATGGCTCTATATGGGTTTTACAACATAACAAGGAAACGCGAACTTGTATATATAATTTCTTGCAAGGCACTGCTAAGGAAAAATATAAAATAGAAGCAGATGATACGTACATAGTAGTGGATGGCGTAAGTGTAGTAATAATAATAATGCTCGAAAGGAGAAATCATTTTTATGTGACCCGAAGAATTATTTTATGGCCTTTGGGTCGCTTCCCTTTTAAAAGGATTTTATCATGGTGGCCAGAAGGAAAGAAGATTTGTGAGCCGTAGTCTCTTGTGATAAATGTTTCACCACACCACTAGCTGCTACTGCTCAAAAAACTTCATATAACTATACATATTTTGCGGGATCTGTAATCATTGTGTGTATAGGAAACAGGATACTACGTTAATATAGATTTTTTGGTTGAGCTTCTTCATCTCCTTTGGTAGATATAATTTTACTAGCTTCATGAATACCTTGGAGGTAGATGAGTTTGCCGGACCGCGGTACACATACACACCGCACATCATATGCACGTCCGCGTGATGTAGTAAGGTCCATCGTAAAACACGCTCTACTGGTCAACTTTCACCAGTTGAAAATTCCTCAACTTGGTCTCTCTCCTACACATTTTAACAACCCGCACATATGTGTGAGTGAGTGAATAGATGAACACAATTATTACTATTGCGATTATGACGCCCATCTTGATCGTCCTTTCTGAATTTCTCGAGCATCTCGAACTCCTACAAGAGTCGTTGTACAGTTAAACGTGTAAAGAAAGTGTGGAATTTCGAGCTAAAGAAAGTCCGTAAGGTCCGGTTTTGTAAAACTCTCTCTAGGGAAATAAATACATACATATGGAATGGGCAGGAGGAAGTAAAGTAGTTTTTACTGGATTGTACAATGTGTTCATCATGAGCGAACAGGTATAATGTTGAATGGGTTATAGACACAGGAAGGAAGATGGATAGTGAGAAGGTGAAAATGAAAAGTGGATTATTGTCGGTGCATCTTGTTCTTCCAATGAGAAATTTTTTGTAGCTTGGCTGGGTGATAAATTTGAAATGAAGAGAGGTTGGTGAGAAATACATAAATTATTAGTGAAAATAGAATTACACGCAGTACCCTTTTTTAAGTTACATAGTACACNTAGTACACGCGCTCGAGTTATTTACGATATTGGAAAATAGTTTAATGATTAGTGGCTGACAGTTATACAGTTCGTTTGTATATGTACATAGAGTTAGTTGAGGTAATGAGTTTTACAAGCTAATGAAAGGTAGAATTCATACATGGTCTAGAACTGTTTACAAAATATTTGCAACTCAAGTCTTTAGAAGTTCAATACTTAAAATGCAATACAATTTTACCTAAGTGCTCTAGAAGTAAGATTTGAGAACTTCGTTTTCAGGTACGAAGACAAACTTTTGATACTAATTGTCACTTGCACCCCGCAGATTGTTCAATTCCTGGCTGCGTTAAAGCTGTTGGTACTGATCGAGATCCTGTTTTAAATTAAGTACGGTAAATGTACATATATATGTATCAGAACATCCGCTACAGTTCCTCTAATTCCACATGGTCTAGAACTGTTTACAAAATATCTGCAACTCAAGTCTTTAGAAGTTCAATACTTAAAATGCAATACAATTTTGCCTAAGTGCTCTAGAAATACGATTTGAGAACTTCATTTTCAAGTACGAAGACAAACTTTGATACTAATTGTCACTTGCACCCCGCAGATTGTTCAATTCCTGGCTGCGTTAAAGCTGTTGGTACTGATCGAGATCCTGTTTTAAATTAACTACGGTAAATGTACATACATATGTATCAGAACATCCGCTACAGTTCCTCTAATTCCGTGCTAAATATCACAAATCCCAGAAATCCATACAAAAGGGAGTTTAAAATGTTTAACGACTGTAGAAAACGAAAAGCATTTAGTTATTGACACATTTTCAAATTTACAAAATTGGTGTACGCTTAGTTAAACAAAACTCGAGTTTAAATATACGCTTACCCCAGCGACAACCTTTTCCCCAAAGTAGTGACACAACTTTTTATTTAACTGGTTTTGTGGTGACAGAAACCCCAAAAGAGAAATTGTTTTCGGAGTTGGCCCTGCAGCAGCTAACTGATAAACAGAACAACCATTTTCTTCAATGTTTACCGTTGAGTAAAGAAGTGTAGTTCCTCCAGCAAACAGAAAAAGTGCACTGGTCATATGTAAGGCAGTATCCTAAAATGAATGCAACAATATCATCTAAGATCAATAAACAGGACTTCCAAAACCATTGTTAAAACTTTTGCAGCTTACAATAAATTTGTTCAGTCGACTTTCACAAATAGAGTAGAACAAGGAATGGGCTACTAGATAAAGAACAGAAATTCCTAAGTATACAAATGTCGTTGTCATATTATACAACTCCAGCTCAGTTCCAGGCAGTCTTTTGGTATTATTTCTGAGCTTCACCTCTTCTGCATAAAAATCTGTATATGGGGACGCGCCATATGAATGACTACTCAGAATTGCAGCAACAATCCCAAAAATCTGTATAAAATGAATAGAAATCAAATGTTATATATATATACAATTGTCGTTGCAACAAACCCTAGTATTCACCGAATACATGTATCACCTTACAATTGTTCCAATTTTCAGCCCACCTGGACGTGTCAGTAAGTATTCCAAGTTATGACTCATCTCCTTTAACTTTTACAAAATACTTGAAGGAAACCGATAAACCACGCGCTTTAGGATAACGTACTACTATGCCCTTACTCAACACTGAAACCAAGCTTTTTGTAAAATTGTAAGTTTCTAATTTGAAGAATAACTTCAACAAAACTCTGCCTTTGAGTCATTGTTAGCTTTAGCTAAAATATCTATTTTCCGGTACAGCTCTACAGCATATTTTCACTGCAAACCCAACGGAAAATATATACTGAATCTAAATATTTTGCCATGATATATGGAGAATTGCTCAACATTTGCAATAATTGTTCACTCAAATGCCAAAATCGCCTTCGTGTCATTATTAGTTTGGTACCATATCTTATCATATCGTGTACTTTCCAACATGATAAGCTATATGTCATTGCTTTATTAATTTTTTTAGAAAACACCTGTGCACAATATTGGTCTGGACATGGCATGCATAATTGTTTATTTATGAAAGCGATAAACTGATAAACCTTGATATTTGATAAAAATACACATACTTTATATGACAAGTTTTACTGTCAATCAAAAGGATAAGCTTAGAGGTACATGCCTACGTGTATCGTATAATGCGTTGGCGTTGAGATGCAAGGCATACACAAGTCTGTATTACCTATTCACGCATTAAAATCTAAAAGTAAGCATAAATTTATCTGTCACCTTCTACCTCTGCAGCAGATATTACAATGCTGTTAAGCGATAAAACGTTATGTCACACTGTGATTTTAATATTCCAAAGTTGT
>JAHZNG010000742.1:0-13048 GCA_027744375.1 Orchesellides sinensis
CAGCCGGTGTAATTAAAAACTTGACTCAAGCATGCGAGAACAGTACGGTTTGCAAATATTTGCACGTATTTTCATGAACAAGAAGCAACATATTTGAAGGAGGTAGTTCAGATTATTTCTCTGATACTTTACGAGACGTAATTTGAAACTACCTTTAGATGGCTTTCTGCCTTTAGCTTACGGAAGGAACGGTGCAATGAACAAAGATTTATGGAATGCTAACATGAAAATTCTTTGACTTATTGGGAGACGGGTCGGGTAGATCATAAAAGATTATACATGTTATGTGTGTTTCTTTTAAATAATAATTCGTTACGTTAAACAATACTGAAAATCAAGTATTTGATAAAAATACAAATAAAAATATCAACATTTCTTCATGGAATTTATTGCCTATAATTACTTTCTTACTTCATTTCATAATATTATTGTACCAACGGTATTCTAGCCGTCGACAACCGAAGTTGTGGAATTGCAGCCAATTATTTGAATGAAAATTGATCCTGGTCTAAAACTTGTATTAGTGAGCATAATACATTTCTTATATAGATTCTTACATTCGTATGCATTACACCATAAATCATATCCATGGATGAATTTTGCTTTCACTTGCAGATTTTGGCAAAGGTTTGTACAACATGGCAGTGATCCTCTATGTAAAAACTGAAAAGACCTTGGCTAGGTAGGTTTCTGGATTTTATTTCATGAAAAAGAAATTAGAAAATTGAGAACTGTGAGTGACACGCCAATTTTGTCACCTGTCTTGGCTTCGCACAAGTACATCATACAAAGGGTATTTTTAACTTGCGGTTTTTTGGTATTTATTTTTGCAAACTCGTACACACAGCGTGAAACTCTAAAAGTAAATTGCTCACTTTAGAATGAGTTGCTTTTGAAATCCAATTACGTTCAAAAGTTTAATTATTTTTTCAATTAACGGTCAAATATATTAAATGCAAGTATGTACACGGTTGAAAGTTCAAAGTAATGTAAAACCGACGTTTTCAGTCATTGTCATCATTTGCAGTGATCATTTAATTTTTAAATGCAATTACTATGTTACAAAGCACATTTTTCTCTGCTATCCGCCTGGTTTCCAAAATGACGATCGGATTTGAGATAAAATCGAGAACCAGCAAGATTTTTCCAGTATCAGAACACGTCTGGATAATCTCACGGGAAATTTTTGTTCGGTACATTACTACTGTATAACGCTCCTCTATCGTAATTGTTTATTTAACGTGTATGTTGTGACAGGAATGAGTGAGAGAGTTCGTTTGCATTCAACATTGACTTCCTGAAGTGTTTAACTACTACTTCATTCTAAGGTAAACTACTTGACGACGACTAAACAGAAGGCTGAAGGCTATTTTAGAACCATCACGCTGCGCAAGCTATGTATGTACATATTGAATTGGTGAATATAATGCTATTTAGTATGCTTTGTTTTGTTAAATGTTATTACATTTAGGGTCAATATTACGATGTTACATAATCTACAACAGGATCCTCTTTAGGATCTAATAATTCACCAAATTTCTTCCTGATTTGCCTTCCCTTACTCTGCAAGACTAAACAGAGAGCATGGCAGAACCACAACGAATTTTTCCAGCCTTCAAATAATGTTTAGAACTACCCCAGAGATCTTGGTAGGAAAGCAAACAGAAGAATCCAAAGAAGCTCAGTAGTATCTCTCGACTTCCCTATTCAGGGAAATGCCATAAATTTTTTGGCAAAACGAGAATGGTCTCACCGAAAACCAGATGAAGACAGAAGAGTAAAAACATTCCGGGTTGCATGTGAACTGTATATGTATCTCTTTGTCAGAACGAAAGTGAATACAAATGAACTTTATATATTGGCTCGGAAATATAAATATGAGTGTGTTATATACGTTAGGTTTATGAAGAACTAAACGCAACTTGAACATTTTTTACCGACGAAGCAAGTTAAGCTTTCTGCTTTTAAAACACAATTTTATAGATCCTCTTTGTCTTTTAGCTCTCTCACAGTTCATTACTGATACGAAGATACCTATACACCAGAACCAGACATTTACGTTGGATGGATGGATGCAAAAATGCGTAGCTTTACCGATGCGATATACATAAAGTAATTGAAGGAGTGCATTAGGGAGATGAAAGGAAATGGCAATAGAGCCATAAAAATTTTGCAAGCCAATGTATTCCATTTCATGTATATGTTATACTCTGCTTTTACTTAAATTGTAGAAATAGACGAACATGTACATTCATAATGTTGTGTACGTAATGTACATATAAGTAAATGCATAATAGTAAGCGATCAAATCTACAGTGCCACAAAACCATCATGTACACCAAAAAATATATACCACAACCTAAACCAAGCCACAAAAGCACGACTCTATTGTAAATACTAAATTTCCCAGTTGTGTTATATAAAAGGCTGATCTGTACCCGGGTTTTTAGCTTGCATGAGGTGTACAGTACACATTTCACCCGTTCTACTATAATATATCATCTTTACCACACACCGTTTACATTGGTTTGCCATCATGAAGATTATGAAGTCTTATAGTGTAAGTTGGCTTTTTGAACTGTGGAATTGAGGACAGTTAAAAAAATTCTACACAATATCAAGTTCAATACTTTCCTTTTTTGCATAGAAGAGAGTATGTTTAAAAATAATATGGTTGGTACAACTTGTGATTGCTAATCTGATATCATATGGCGTAGGCTTTGTTGAATGAAACCGTTCCGGGGAAGCGGAGCTCTGGGAGAATAATATACATTGGAAAGTTTTTATGGATGAGGATTGCATTGTTTTTACCAGAGTCAGCAGTATTATGATTTGAGTGAGAAAAAGGACTTTACTCTTCACAAAATTTATTTCTTTGTGCTATTTTCTAAAAAGTTTCAAACACAGAGTTGTGTTATGTGCTACTACTTATATATTCATGAGAATTTATCCACTTCTGGAGTTTTGTTTCTTGCAGAGTAACATTCCATGCGCAAAACTTTATCAATATTTCATTTTTTGTGACGGGAATATCCTTAAAAAATTTAAATGAGCGGAAGTCAGCGTACCTACATATTTCGCTGAAATAATAGCCCATTTTCATTTATTTTGCAATCCCAAATGATTCATTCAAGTTGGAAAGTATTGTTTCAAATGAATGTTATTCCATCTTAATTTTCCCATTTGTACGTATTACTTGTCACAGAGTTGCAGTCATCCCATTAAAATACTAATTTTGATGCAAAGAATTTTGCACCTCCAATGCTACTCCAATCTCCAATATACCTATTATATCAAACTTTTACATAAGAATACCCATAAATACAGTAGAAAAAATCAATTCATTCAACCGATCACATTCAGAATACCAATGAGTAGAAATGGAAATAACAATTCCATTTAAATATACGCTCGTATAAAAACGCCAGAAGACCTTCACCAATTCTAGTTTTTATCCAGTCTATCCATTTACATTGTTAAATTTCTTTATCAAACCCATTCAGTAAAATGGGTTCTCCGTCTGAAAACAAGACCGGATGATGACGTTGATAATGATAATCGTTAGTTATCATGTCCTATATAAAAAGTACCCTCATTTTACTGGAACGTCACTTTATAATGTGTACCTCACCTCATCATCGCTAATAAGTAAATGTACGTAAGCAGTAGTGAGTCAGCTAACAAAATGTAGTGTACAATTCACTAATAATGAATGAACTGGGAACAATCGCAATAACGACGATAAAAATGTGATGGATGGCTTGAGGGCATTAATTTTTGGTTAAAGTGGCACTCATTTTATATTCATATTCATCTTTTAACGTTCCAGCTTAACAGTCAGACGACCAACACCAGCATACATCGGGCTCGTCATTTTTTAAAATATGCATTGCTGTACACATGTGTGTATTATAAGCATGTATATGTATATAAACATTGTAGTACGTGCTTCCTAAAAAACTGCATAAATAATCAACGAACCACACGATCCAACAGAGCAGAGGACGGAGACAGGTGAGAAACTGAAAGGAGCAGTTCAACTTTTGAAAAATCCATTTCCCATGGTCCTACAAGCTTTGTATGATAAAACAAAAGCGGGATGCAAACCAGCATGGCCCATGTTTTTTAAGCATTAAAAATAGAGAAGCTACAAAGTCAGCATGTATCCCATCTCTCCACATCTAAAGAGAGATGAACGTTTGGGCTCGTAAAGCAACTACACGATTCCCTTGTAGAGTTTTCAACGTTGATCTACTTATTGTGTACTCTTCTTCTACGCATTTGAAACTGTGATCGTTATTTATTTACGAACACCAACCACACAGAGCGAATGAAGTTTTCTGTTTCGTGAATGCAACTTTTTATGCTGCTTCACACACATTGGGTTCCGGTTGACGTAAGCCACACCGGAAACGCTTAATACTAAAAGGTGCTGTTCCAGTATTTGTTGTATGAATCTGGCTCTTACTGTATGTGTATTAAGTTTAGAGAATTGTCAACAGTCAAAAAATATAAGTTAATATAATATAAACTAAAAGTTTTTCATTAAAACTTTAAAATACAAAATGCAAAGACTGTCCACCAGCATTCTTGTAAATACTTTCTAAAAATATAAACGGTCATCTTTAGCTACTTCTAAGACGCGTTTTTAAACCTGAGAGACAACTAATAGAAGTGCCTTCTGTTTATGGTTAAAAGGCCTTACATTTCACAAACGCTTGCTTAAGCCTTGAAGATAATTGTTTAGATAAACAATACGATAGAAATCTTTACAAAAATATTTTTTAAAGAAAAGATGATTTTTACAAAAAATAGAATCTGTCTTGAATTTTGAATCCACACCTTCAGTAACGGTTGTGCTAAGGGTTAAATGCAGCTTACATCTAAGATAAAATCAGCGAGAATCATCACGCTGCAAGCATAACCGTTCGCAATTATTGTGTGACTCCTACCACCCCTGGTGTATTTAAAAAGAGTACCGTGAGCTCCATATAAAGCCTTTTTAGATTGTAATTTACTATATTGCAAGACGTACCTATTTTATTCTTGTTTGACTGAAATTTTTGCATTCATTACAAAGTGGTACGCGTTTCTGCCCCGACAATTATTCCACGCTTTTTTATGTGAACTCAAATTACCAGATTATCCCATATGTGGACGGCATTTTAGCTTACATCCCTATGGATCTTCAAGTTGGCATTTAATACCAGGTCGTATGACATCGTAGCAATTAAAATTAACTTTCCGAACTTCCTTTCCATTTGTGAGCTTGTTTTAAACAAGAGAGTATTTAAAACTAGGGTTTTCATACATCTAAAAAGTTGCTCTATTTGAATGTATTTGAACTTGGCAATGTATATCCTAAGTAAAGTTTTAAATACCAAGCAGTGTATTTTAGCAAGGGTCAAATAAAATACAGGGATAAAGTCAGAAAAGCATGAAAGTTTGCATGTAACATAGTATTCTGTAATAATTCTTAAAATATACATGGTAAGTAATATAAAGTACGTGAAATCGTATCACACATGCACGTTACAAAAAAGTTTAAGAAAGCCAAAGAGCACAGTATTTTAAACGTATATGAAACAATACACATAAGATATTTTTATACCAGAGATCTCAATCTACCCATGAAATGGATTTTGGTATGATGCTTGCTCAATTGTGAAGTTGTAAAAATGCAGAGCTAAAGAAGACGAAGCAACGGAACGCATTGTAAAAGTTACGAAGAAGATGATGATCCTTCTCTCTTCTGCCCTCATCCTATTTCTTCTTTCCCAGTTATGTATAATAATAGGGCTCATCTTCAGCAGACAGAAGAGAGCACACACAAGCTTAAGCCAGTTGAGAAAAAATACAGTGATAATATCCATTGGCCAACATAAAACACATGTTACGCTTCGATTAGCAAGTCGTGGCACGTTCCCTTCGTATAATATACCAGCATCTGTGCCATCACTATTCTGTATCTTCTGGGCTGCATGCTACAATTTTAAGTAGTAGAGTTAACGCCAACGCAATGCAAAATGCAATGGGAACTCATGAAGAATACAAGAGGCGAGAAGGAGAAGATCAAAAGCTCACACAAACTTTGACTTTTTTCTACTTCTTTTTTCCTCGCGTATAAATCGCTTTTTCTTCTTCTATTTCCTTTTTTATTTCTCCGGATATTTTGTACTTTTGTATCATTTCAATGGGCCCATGGGTGTGATATCATCTGTGTGAGGTGAAATCATGGATATGATATCATCACTGTATAGCGCTCAAGATGGGAAAAAGTCTTGCTGTGTTATGGTTTGTATAGTGTATATTAGAATGACATGATGTGATGATAATGATTGTGCTCCACTACCCAAGTTCACCAGGACATGGTTGAAGGATAAAGTACAAAACATGTAATAAATATACCATTTCTTTTTTCCCTAAAAACACAATACAAAACGTAATGCGATAACGAATATTTTGTTCGTAGTAAGCTTATAAGTACGTTGCTCCCACGAAATTACGTATGTATGCCTATTTTTACGGCTACAACATTTAAAGCCACCTACCTACCTGAAAATTCTTTTCGGTAATCCATCGTTTGATTATTAATTCATAACGATAATGTCTTCCAGTCTGTTAGGGACTCGAGAATTCTTGGAATGATACGTGTCATCGTGAATGAATAACATGCTGTGCGACATTTTCATATTTCAGCAAGAATGTATGACTTCATTCTGAATATTTCAATACTTCATTTTAGTTTTATGATGGAAATATGGGATTGCGTGACACGCCGTGACACGTGACATATATTAGAGTAAACTGTTTGCAAAGCAGGATTAGGTATATATCCCATGTAGTCCTGATCAAGAGGAATTTCTAGATGACAGATCTACTCACTGAGGAAATCCATCTGCAGTAAATTTTCATATGCACAGCATGAAGACGATAGTTTGGCCGTTGCTAAACCGGTTACATCATTAAAGATTACATCTAGTCGGAAGCCTTTACTAATTGACCGCTTTTTAGCACGCATCAAAAGAAGAAAAAGAACAATAAGCCATATATGTTTTAAACTAACCTCGTACGAACGTCAATCTGTTTACACAAGCTAAAAAGTCTTGTCAATATGCAAAACATGAGAGCTGGAGGAGCTGGATGAAGTAGAACAAGAGTCAAGTAGTCATCAACACGAGGTGCTTTCTTAGTTTAAAAAGCTTTCATCTTTGACAGTGGATGATGTAAGTTCATTTAAAACAAGCAGTAAAAACTTCTTATTATTTGTGTGCCTACGTGAACACTGCATTTTACGTTTGGAGAGCAAAACTTGGTATGACTGGATATACTGGGAGAGAATATATGTCTCGTAAAAAAGTGGAACATCTTTCACAACAAACTTGACTACCACTTTGCAGCTTTTGACATGATATATATTCCTCTTCTTCTTTCTGCCTGTCAAGTATTCTTAGAGTATCTGCTCAAACCTTTCGCATGCAAACTTTCTTATATGGCATGATTATGTTAATTCACCCCGTGACGGAGTTAATTTAGTAGAGTACATAACATGAAGGAACTGCTCAAAAAATAACGGTTCCAGTACTTTTTTATTAAATTTTTAAATGTAAACTTTAAATTAAACCTTTAATTTGCTTTTTGGTAAGNTTAATTTGCTTTTTGCCTGACGATGCTCATTCGAAGCGAAACTAGTTGCAAATAAAAGCAATTGTATTTCTGTAATAGTAAAAGTGGAGCTGTTGACCTTTATTTCAAAAACCATTTCTACAGCAATTTTTCATCATGTTAATTCACCCCGTGGAAAAAATGTTTAAGAATGAAAAATTATAGTATAGAGTATTCTCAGCGGTATATTTTTAGTTTCCAGCTTTAATTTTCCAGTTTTTTGTGTAATAGCTGTGTAATTATTTGTAGTATATGTGATTACATGCCGTATGCATATATGTATTTTCTTCCAAAGGGGAAGAAGAGCCGCCCTGTGCAAACCAGCTCGCTCTGATTTTAATTTTTTATACCGGAGCGGAGCAGAAGCCCTCATAAAGCTAATGTTTCTCGGTATTTATGCTTATGGTGTTTATTTATGTGTAAATAATGTAGATCCACCTGCTTCCTTCCTCAAGGGCAAAGAACAACTTTTTCCAAGCAGTACGATTACATAAACCTTTGCATAAGCTGAAATCCCTCGACCAGAAATCCATAACTTTGGGAATTGTATTGTCTTCATAAGGAATTCAAAACCTGGTGGAGGAGCATGACAGTAGACAGATGAGATGACTTGAATTACATGAAAAATTTACGAAAAAGAATGAACTTGTGTGTGAGTGAATGATTACTTTGGGGAAAACGAGATTTTGCTTGAAATGGAAGCAAATTTTCTTTTTAAAGTGAATATTAATATTATATAGCAAAAATGTGAACTGTACCATTATAAAATACAAGAGTGTAACACCAACACCACCCATCATCCATTAAAATAATGGTAGGTATAAATATACATGTATAATTCAAGATAAGAATAAGATCATTTCATTCCAGCTTAAATAGCACAAGACCATCTTAAAACATTAGGCACGTACCAGATGTAAACGAGTTTTTTCTTTCATTGTTGTTTTCATTATCATCAGATCTCAGTTGAGAAATAAATTGAAGTATTGTAGTACAACACAGGAACAAGGATATCAGATTGACGCCTTTTGGCAATACATTTGATCAAATTATAAACAAGCTGTTAAGCCAAGCCCAAAATGTGTCTAGAAGGCTGGATAAAACTATCATGAATTAATTGGAAGTGTTTTTGGGGTTGTACAATAAAAGCAAAATACTATACCATAATTTGGAAGGTAGGTAGTAATAGCCAATGTTCATTTCTGAACAATAAAATAAAATAGTCTTTCAGAAATACATAACGCAAGTCAATCGTTTAATAGAACAAAAAATTCAAAAGATAGTGATTTATATAATGGACCAACTTGGTAATAATTTTAGTACCAGTGCAAACAATCTTGGCCACAATAAAACAAAGTAAGGCATGAGCCAATAGACAAATGGGGCTAACGGGTTTGAAATCACATGTCGCTAAAAAAATACGCTATATGATTCCAGCCAGTTTCAGATTATGAAATCTGGATTTAAGAATAAAAGTGGTTTCACCTGCTCCCTGTCATATAAATCCATCTTACTGAGCATTAAAACCTGGTCAGGCTTTTGAAAACTGTTGATGGATTGGACAGAATATATTTAACCAGTTGACTCATTCAAAATTCATAATTTTTTGCAAAGATCAAATTACTGACCAGGCCAGGCCAGTAGGCAAATTCCAAATTTTTTGTCTTGCTTCAGACTTGCCTTGTAAGGGAAAAATTATTGACAAGTGTTCAGGACCATTGTCAAGATAGCTGAAACAAGATATCAAAAATCAAAGAAAGAAAAATCCCTCTTTGCCAATTTGAATAGTTGAATACCTAAACATGATATAGCGATTTTCAAACAAAAACAACTCGACTTGGGAGTAAATAACGAATTTGTAAACAAAAGGATGGAGGCATTAATTTAACATCAAATTTATTATTCAGTGTTGGGTAATAATTCAGTTTGTAGCATGTGGGGTCCAAGTTCAAGACACCATTATATGCCTACAAAAACCCTCTTATTGTGATGACGTCCCTCGAGAGCATTCCAAAAATCCAGACGATTGAGATTACTTTGATCTTTCCAACATTGATTACATTGATTAGCAATTTATAGATCGGTAAATTCTTAATGCCCCAAATTCGCTTTTTCATTGATTTTTTGATTGTATTTGTAAAACACCTGGCTTCCCAACTGAAAAAAGTAGACAATTGTATATTTTGTAATTAAACATTCATGCATTCAATTTTTTTTAGCAAATCCGTAGTTTTCGAACATGCCATAGCCAGATTTTTTATTTGTTTGTTTTGATTGAGCTTGAATACCAATAAAATCATAAAAACACAATAATTTCTGGAAGCGAAAGAAAACTTTGGCCTTTCCCCTTATTTCAAGAAAACCACTGTATAGATTGAAATGTTCAAAAACTTTTTTAGGGTAAAGTGGATGAATATAATTATTAGACATGGCATACTTTCAATTTTTTATACACAGGCTTATTTGCATGTTTTGTCTGAAAACACACAAAAGAGAGAGACGCGAATAATGGATATGTACCTAAAATATATACCCATATTGATGAATGCAGATGCATTAAACGATGAAATCCAATTCCTGGGCGGTCGTTCGATCGTCTTTCCAGAAAGGCTCTTTAAGCTCATCATATCATAATGTGATCCGCTTAGTGCTGCTGGTTTTATTGAAAGTATCTATAATGTAGTTACTTTTTACTAAGCTACTACAACATAATAATCCTTCTGCTTTTAAGAGGTTTTTTTTCCTTTCTTGCCAAAAAATTTCTTCCACATTTTTCTACATGGCAAACAAGAAAATTTGGCTGGGCTGGGCTTCTTCCAATACTGATTACATAAAATGAAACGGATGTTTTTGTTAAAGATGAGAAGAAATAATATATGCTTCAAGCTAATTTATCTCATTAAGTTGTCCAAGTCATCTTGTTCAAGTGGCCCAGTCAGTCAATAGCTGCTAGCTTTTACAAGTCATGCATAAATACCTACTTCAAGTTGAAGACAGATAAATACTATAATATTCTCAAGACTAGTCTAAGAACTTTAAAAAATGTGTATGTATTAATAACATAATGAATTTATTCGTTGGTACCTACACATTACACATAACGCACATGATACTGATGTAAAAAGGATGTATTTTCCAAAGAAAAAAAATCAAATTATATACTTATGCAAAGTAAAAACTTGGAATACAGGATTTGATTTGAAGATGAAAAATAAATTAGTAAACTGGGGATTGCAGAAGTCAATAGAAGAGGGGCAAGTGGGATAACGTGTAAAACACGAATTTTGGCTTTTGCCATGTACAAACATGAAATACTTGTTCGGAGAGAAAGGTTTTTTTGTTGATTTGGAGAATATGCCGTCTGCACTCTACAAGTTTTTGTTCGTGCTTCATAAAAAAATCTTAATGGATGATGGAACTGAAGGATTAAGAAGAGAATACTGAATATCCATTTATATTTTGTTGTGCGTGATATACGCTTTGACATGTTAGTACGCATCAACAAGCTGTACACTTTTACTGGACAAATGGCTACCAGTTTTTACAATTACGTATTCTCCAACCAACATCAATATTTTATTCTAAATGATGAGTTTAATATTACTGACTAGACAAATTGAGCGAGGAAAAAGTGGTAGGTATATAATCAAGAGGGTAAACCACATGAATTTTTTTCATAACTAAAACCAATTAGACAATTGGAATTCCTGTTTTACAGCCAGGAACATTTTAGGTTGGGCTTACCAAAACAACCATACCACCGGGAGCTCTTCACATGATAACCGTGACTGATCATGACGGCAAATGAATTGCTATTGCTCCTCCATTAAAATAATGCGAAATGTATTATAATGTTACACAATCGTTTGGAATTTAAATCCATAAAAGAGTTTCTATGTTTCTTCTACACAGCTACTTTTACAAAATGACTGTAATCTTTATGCTTTCGAAATTGACCAATATACATACTTTTTAGGTCAATGATATACGATAGTCATCTACATGAAAGACGGCGGATATTGAATCCCCTTACAAAACCGCTTGGAATCGTTTTCAAATAAAACAAAAAACATCAGCAGCAGCTGCAAAAAGTTAGCTCAGAAGCCGGACAGGCCGGCAGGTCAGCCTTAAAAAAGGTCTGTCGATCGTAATAGGAATTTACAGCCTTTTTAACCTATAGTTCTCTTACTCATATTGCATTCTCTCTCCCTCTCTAGTTTTCTTAGAGCACGGCGACAAACGTTAGTGTTACGTGCAAAAGATCGTTTAGCAAAAATAAATGCACATATAATAATTTTTATGTTCTTTTTATTACGTCTTCGCTTCCGATATTACCCTGCTAGCTGTGCTCTTTGCACGACTTTTATTTTCACGAGGAATAAATGAACATGTGTGTATTATTGTGGGCCACTAGGATTAACGTAGGTGCACATGTGTTATTCTAAAGGAAAAGAACTAGAATGCACTTTCTTATCGCCCGTTTTCTTGATGGAGAGAACTGTAATAGTATTGATAAAGACATAGCAAGAATGTATAAAAAAACATAATGTTGAAAACTAGGCAAAGAGATCTTTATTTGTTTTAATCCTGGCTGATGGAATGGAGTGCAGGGAAAGCCCATGAAAGTCTCCACTGTTCCACATTTTATGTACACATATATACTAACATACACTCCCATGTAACTTACTTTGATGTAGACAAAATCTACACGGGGCTTTTTATATTATTGCTCTGAGATACCCGAGAAATAGCAAATGTTAGCAAAAGTCCGTGAAAATTAGATAAGCAGAAGTCGACCAGACTTGCCAAAGACCTCATGTGTGTGGTGTGGTGTAATGCTAGTCAATTCTAGAGGACAGTGGGTTAAACAAGAAGAAAAATTGGGAATGTCGCTCGTTCTACTACTGGTATAAAATTCTTGTACCTATATATGTGAGTATACATAGCATTCATATCACGTTCAGTTAGATTGTAGTGCAAACAAAATATGGCTTGTTCTCTTTTTTCACTCTGTCTCAGGTTCACTTACTTATTTTTCGGATTCTTTGGCAATAAGTGTGATACAAGTCTAAAAATAAAGAGGTATTTTTCGGGAGGCTAAAGTCCACATACGAATATGTATGTATGGATGTATTCAAACGTTGTTATCTTTCTGTCGCTTATACTGTGACTGTGAATTACTAACATGATGATGTGGTGTTCTTAATGTAATATAACTTCTGCTTACTTTTCATTTGATCTCTTTGCGAAATCTTGAGGAGCCAACGTTCATAAAGACTCATGCTGTCTTAGATGTCTTTAAGAATCTATGTACACAGCAGAGATAGAATAAAGCTGAGATTTTCAAATCTTTAGAGGCTGATACTATGATGGTGGGTTTAAG
>JAHZNG010000743.1:0-15406 GCA_027744375.1 Orchesellides sinensis
ATTTTTTAATATTTAAATTCGAGCCTATCGAAAAAATATTAACAGCTTATTGCGTAATTGAGCAATTCTATGTTCAATCAATCAAATCATATAATATTACTTACATTATGAATACATATATATGGACGTACAATAGGAGATGATAAGGGGGAACTAATCAAGTTAAAACATTCATTTCTGTTCATAAAATCATTAAAATCAGTTAGTATTCCTATTCGTGTATAGATATACACTCCGAAAAATGCTAGCAAACGGTTCAATAAGCTACACATATAGTTTTAAACAGCTTACACTGAGTAATTCAGCCATCGTAACTTTTAAACTGACATATCATCAAATCAAAACCTTGTTCTGACATCATCTACTACATCATGTAGTGTTTGTTCAAGAAAACTCTAACGATCAGTTGCAGGGCAGTTGTTGTTGGTATCAAAACAGGTTGAAGATGAAAAAGTTGAAGGAGTACTGAATGAATCACTGCTGCTGTCATTATATCACACAACTGCTACTTGCTTCCGTATTAGGATTCCAGGATCAACATTTATGCATCTCTATAATATACAGCATTTGCATCGTAATCCTTAAAGAGTATGTAATTCGAGTGGGTTTACTTATTCAGATGAACTGACGAGTGCATAGTGCATCCAGGCTAGACCAGGTGTCTACTATCGTTTGTGTTCAATCGAAACTAATTTATATGCAGGTTGTATAAAAGGTTCATATCAAAAGGTACAGTTACACTATTTGTAATGCGATTTTAATAAATTACTTACACTTTACATTAGCCCGAAGTCAAAAGTTCTGATTTCATTTATTTATTTATAAAACCAGAGCCAGTTATTCGTCTTAAATTTGCATTCTTTGATATATTAATTAAATAGTTTACCAAACTCATCCTTAATTCTGTTTACCTGTGAAAATTTTATAAAACGATTCTGGTGTTCGTTTACAAGCAAAGAATTGCATTTTGGGCATTTCGATTAGTTTGAATAATTCAAACACACCACAACAAATCGTGAACCAGGTTAACCTTACTTTTTACAAAATACAAAATGGTTGAACTAGAATAACAACACCGTTGTACACAAAGCTGTCAAGTGCCTAAAAAATAGTAAGGTTCAATCGGTGAACTACCTTACTTTGTTGGCTACACCTTAACTGTTTCCTCCATTTTCAATAGAAAACAAAGAACGGAAAAGTGGCAACAATTCTGTTTTGCATTATCTATGAGCATACAGCATTGAAATAAATTAAGGCAGGAAGTTAGAAATTAGTTTTTAACACATCCGGAGAGACTCATCCTAGTCTTCACAAAACGAAAACTAGAAGAGAACGTTTCAAACTTGAAATAAGAGCAAATGCACTATACTCATCATCATCATAGAATGATTGAATGACTCAGATTTGATAATGACCATGCAACAAACTATGTACACACAAGAAAGAGCCTAAAGTACTTAATCTTGAAATTTAATGCAGCACGCAAGAAATATTCCACAATGGATGACCTATTACCACCACACAGCATGAATGTAGTGAAGTGTTACGTAAGATAGAAAGGAACAAGGCGGTGTGTAACAGCAGTATTCATCAATCTAAACTAGTGCATCGGATTATTATGGGTCAGCAGCACCAGCAAATCACTTACTCCAAATTAAAAACTTGCTCCTGTCAAATATGAATATTATCTGTAGAAGACATTCTCACTATCAGAGAAAAGATATAGTAAAATATTGCGATGTTATTTACTTGAAACAGATTTCCGCCCATGTCAAATGATCTCCTTTGCTTTTGGCGTTATCAATATTAATCGCCTTTTTTGAATAAGACTTTTTGGAGTACAGCATTTTTCTCTTCTTAATTTCGTTATGTATTATTCAACAACAAAAGCAAACAAGCAATCTTACGTTATGTATGGATCTAACTGCCACAGAAAAACACTAAACGATACTAGTTCAGTGAGTCAAATGTTCCTCTAGACGATAATATTAATATTCTAAATCTCAAAAAGTTCAAATTACTACTGTGTGCATTATGGGCGTAGGTTCCTTCAGGCTACTTAATATATTCATAAATGATGGAGTGAAATTACAAGGGAAGTGGATTCAGAGTTTCTAGAGTAGATTCTTTATTCTATACTATTGGGCGTATACTCCCGAGTATGCTTCATTGTATATTGTCTTTTAAACACAGAAGTGAAACGCTCCATATGAATTTTTTACTAGAGCTAATTTCCAGCACGTCTTCAAATTCCCAAAATAAAATAAAATAATATAAGTGAGCCAGCGCCTTATGCTTTTTGAATGCCTTAGGACCGTAGAGCACAACGCAGCTGGCCTGGCCTATAAACGCTGCAGTGGGTGGAATGAATACTCGTTGTTGTATAGCGCTTTACCATTTTGTTGGAATTTAACAAATTAAATGTGCAAACCAACAGCCGTAGAAATGCAACTATGACTATGAGTTAAAATGGAATGAGCACTAAAAGCCGACCATGCATGATTGTGGAAATAAAATTATGTTCTCTCCTCTTTCTTCCAGCGTGTGTGTGCGGCATCGGAATGGAAATGGCAGGCATAGTAGATGCGGCTACAATACAATGAGGAGTATCTTCATAGATATAGATGTTCATCCAAAATATATCTAACTACCACACATCGTCCGAATTTTGAACCTTTACAGCTGTAAAATTCAAACAGTAGCAGGAGTTTGAACAAAACTATGTTGTGCTTCGCAGACCATGATATAAGAAAACCTTCACTTTTCTGCTCACCAACTCTGATTAAGATGACTATCTATCGGATAAGATTAAATTGTTCAATTTACGCTTATTTTATGCTATCTTGAAAACACATCTCTTTGCGCACTGCTGGAGTGAAGAGTTCTTTTGACCCATATAAAAAGTGCCATAAACTCCAGACATTTTCAACCACCGGCACAAGCAATAGCGTAAGCAATTTGAGGCTAGTTACAATTTCCATTTTAAAAGGGTTGGCGCACATTTACGTAATTAGAAAATAGTGAAGAACCCAGCCAAAATGAAAGGGTAAGTGGTGGTCAAGCACAGCTGCACTTTCCGCATTCTTTTGCAATTACCAGCAGAAGTACATACATATAAAGCCAAATTACATGTGAATATATACGAATAATGTATGTGTTGTAGCATCAAATTAATTACCATACCATGTACTATAACTATCCTTAAAAAATTGAATGCCTCATGTTTTGTTTGTGAGCAAAATTAAAATGACTGGAAGCGTTGCTCTTATTACATTTTTAGTAATGTACATTCTCATTTAACTTGTAATCAACTGCTGTCTTACTAAAATCGATATAACATGATAAATGATTCTAAGTTTTTTAGTAGTAACAAAAAATGAATACATAATGAAAATAAAAACAATTTGCGGCAAACGAAGTCAGTGCAAAATTATAAAATGAACCGCACAAGTATTCTCTTTGTATAAGGGAATATCAATTACCTAAAAAGTAATAAATTTACTTGTTTTAATAGTTACCACACCTGATGTATGACAAACTACTTACTTGAAACTCTTGTTTGAATTCTAATGAAAAATACGGAGCATGTTATTGTTGAATGGGCGAAAATGCCGGCATCATCAAAACGATATACTGGTAGAGATATGCATAGGTATTCGTACGATGTTGACGTGAAATTGATTATAAGTAGATAACTGACATTTTAGGCTAAAAATGGGTCTTTATGAGCATTCGCTCTTATCCAATCCCACATTTAGAAAGTATACGCTTAAGTACCTTCTTACGTAAATTAAAGAATTGTACACAAAATAATGGGCGCGACATTATCTTCTGAGAGTAACTTCATACTTGATTTTAAAAAAAGGGTGCTGACATTAAATAGAATGAATGAATTGACACTAGCGGCCATGAACGATCTTGTAATGTCAGTCTAATTTGCTCTTGTACACTTCCTTTGTTATCATTACAATCTAGGCAGGATTGACAATCTGATAATTAAAAGACTGACAGTGTAACAAATGCATGTAAATGGGCTGAAGGTGATGCAGAAGTTGATGATCCCGATTAGATAATAAAATGTATTTCACTACAGAGCCTCACCTAATTCTTGTGTAACAACATGCCTCACATACGATACTATTCAAACAAAGAAGGGATTTGATATAAATTAGAAGAGCATAATAATATACATTCATTGTGATTCATTATGCATACAAGTATTTTTAAGTTGTAAGTATAGTACTGAACTATTTTATTTACATATGCCGCAGTCTAACAATCAGCAAGAAGTATTTGCAATTTGCATACGCCTACCTTGGCCGTTGATTCCCATATCTATAAGATTTTCTTAGTAGCTCTGATAATGTTGAAAAGAATGAACCGAGTTTCTGTAGGCTTTGCATTATATGTACAAAATGTACATACCTACCTAGTTAAACATATATCGACAGCACACATCTGTCATGTCATATCATGCATCGACATCATTGCAGAAAATTATACCTATGCAACAAAAGAGGAAAAGGAAGGTGATGGACAGTAGAACAGTTAGTTTCTGATGTTCAATGTGGATGTATCAGAAATGAATGATCTCGTATAATCCCCAAGCGAAAAGTTTACAGTTTCATCACCTGTGGTAAATCTTAAGTAAACTAGGTGAGGTTTAGCGGGCATGCATGCACAAGGTTATACAAACAAAGTTAAATTTTCATTAATCATAGTGCATTCTAGGAGTTTAAAAGATTTGATCCTTTTGCACTGAAGCACTTGCATTGCATAAGGTCATAACAAGTACAACATCTATTATAAATATTAATTAGTTTCATTTAAATAAATCCACAACTATAAGAGAATAGCAAAGCATAAATATAGCAACCCCAAAATTGTTTCTAATACTAATGATGGTGAACAAAATTTAGCCAGATCAGCATATAATCATTGTTACATATACAACAAATCCTGACACTAGGAAACTTGCTATCTATTTCATCGTTAATTTAGCAAGTACAATCTAACTGCAAGCAAAATTAATGATGTGTTGACTTGATTGCATATATTTACAAGAATTTTATAATGTGTTGCATTTACAATGAAATGTTGATTACAAAACCTTCAAGTTTACAAATAAATCATATTTCTGAATGAGTTTCGTAGCCTTGCTAAAAACTGGAAACTTCGAACAATGAAAGAAAATTGCTACCGGTAAAATAAACTAGCTCATTTAAACATAAAATTGCAGTTCTACAACAAAGTAAAATGAAAGACTTCACGTGTTCTAAAACAACTACATTCAACCGCCAGACAGACAATTTACAGTTATCTATTGTAATGCATACACCTCTACTTACAACCTTAAAAACATGCGATAATCCCGCTTTCCGTGTGATTTTCTCAACCAACTATTGTTTAGGATATCTCCTCTGTACGCTTTCAGTCATGCCCTGCAATTTTTATCTTCGTTTTGCCGTTTATTTAGTCNACAACCTTAAAAACATGCGATAATCCCGCTTTCCGTGTGATTTTCTCAACCAACTATTGTTTAGGATATCTCCTCTGTACGCTTTCAGTCATGCTCTGCAATTTTTATCTTCGTTTTGCCTTTTATTTAGTCGGCCATCCAATAATGCTAAACATTTCTGCATATCTGTTACTGATTGCTAAGTTCTATTACCTGATTGCCTGTTCCAACTTTTCAAACAACTGAAAAAGCTTCGTAAAGGATGACCCATTTAAATTACTCGCAATTTATCTTAAGATGTATTAATTTCAATCAATTTTTGCCCACAAAGCTTAATTTCTTAGATAATTTTGATTTCTGTACTTGCCAAGAGGCAAGTATAAGATTTATAAAACCCATTAAAAATTACGTCCATTGATGACAGGTGTATTGAATTGTAACATGTATACATTATCAGATTCATAACAAAACAAAGCTACTGCTACTGCTATCCTATTTTAGGTTTTTTGTGAACCGACTAATACGTACAGGTCTTTACTGCCGTATAAATAATCACTAAAATTGGAAAACGTCATGCTGGTATTGCTGGTTCTTATAACCTTCTCCAGCCCACTCCAGAACAATCAAAGAGAGCAGTGCCTTACATGAGTAAAAAAATACATTAATGTATTTTTCTGAAAGTTCTGAACGTTAACAAAATGGCTACTAAACACCTGATGGTACGCGGTGGAAGAAGCTACTTGTGTTGTAAACACTTCCCTGCATTAATACACCTATCCACATCTCTGAAGCCAAAGGGTCGCTGCGAACATATATAGAGACACACATTATAATTAGGTTTATTTGCTTTCCTAGTATCAGTATCAAAAGTATCAAAAAAGTTAGGAAAAGTCTGTCAATATGTTTTTCTTATATGCAAGTGACCTACTGTCACTGTACGAAACGCCATACTCTGACTTGGAGTTCTAGTTTTGTCTTAAATATACATGACAAATATATAGCTACAACAAAGTTAAGCATCAGCAACATTCAGTCGCAAACTTTTTGCTTACTTTTGAAAAACTATTCGCCATGTTATAAAATAGCTGTATTGTGCATCTAACCAACAACTATTTTCGGTAAGTTGTTTAGTTTATCCTTAAATTCGGGAAACTAAACATAAAAAGGGAAACAGAGCCAGACACAGATCACCAACTACGCTTCATCCTTAAGTAGTTCATGGGATGATGATACTTAGCCTTAAGGCCAAAGAAAAGGCAGCCGTAGTAGTACCAGTAGTCGTTAGCCAAGTAGAAATAGATTTACTGTAAGGACACAAGGAAGCTGAAACCATAAAAATGATAAACAGCCTGTTGAGAATTATTATAAGGGCTAACCAACAATAAAGCAGTAGCACGAAGTGTAGGTTTCATGCGTACACACATTTTTATGTATGTACATATTTTTAGTAAATGCATCTGAACTCTGAACGCAACAACTGCTGGATACATGTCTTTTTCTCTCTTGTGCATGATACAACGACTGTTTTAAAGCAGTCGAGTTAAAGTAAACCATGACTAAAAATTTAAGTGCTTGCTGACTCCATGCATGTATCTTACCATTTAACCTCCCCAGGGACGTAACAGCAGTAGCAGGAGTTTTCAACAATACATGTCGAATGCCATTTTTACAACCGCATCTCCACGCCAGTCAGGTCGCAGACAATGAGAGAAAACCACCATGTCACACCACAACAACCACTTATCAAACTCAAACATGCATTCTCCTTGTCGTCAAACTAATTTCTTTGTCAGCGTCTTGATTGCATATTGAATACATTAATACGTCAATATTTACTCTTTTGCCAATCCACAGAAAAATCCGAAATCCTAATTTATTCCTAATTTCAAATTCAAACAGATAGTTCACCATCTTTTGTATGTAACAATGCTAAAACAATTAGCAAATAGCGTCGCCATCCTTTAAGGGACCATTTGAACAGAACAATGTCAGTGACCAACATTAATCAGTAGAAAGAAGAAACTGCTTTCCTTAAAACTATCATTCTTGTCTTATACTGATCCCAGCAACAAAAGTTTACGCTAGTCACGACTGCAAAACTACATCAAAGTCGTTGGAACTCTTACTGTTGGGCAATGCAGTATTGCCATGTGCATTAAAAAAGTCTATTGAGCGCGAAGAGGAGGAAGACAGTGTCGTTAGCTTGGTCATTCATGATAAGCGTGTAAGACCAAGGCTAATTTTCAGGCAGGAAAAGAGTCCATCAAGTGCTCCGCTCAGAGCTAAGCAAAAGCAGATTTATCTACCAAACTAATTTTTCTTCGATCCACCAACCTAGCCAGGAATATACATATAATACATGCATATATGATAATACTGCATGAGACTAATTTTCTCCCTTAAAAACTACTTACATTTTTATATCCTTTTCTTTTTCATCTGCTCAGGCTACATGCTACTGTATTTACAACGCTGCTTTTTATTAACGTCATCTGTACAGCTTACTTATGTTCTATATTATGTTCTCCGACTCAACTAAAATTCAACAAAACTTGTAAGTAGTCTTTAGTCTACCTATAGTATTAGTAAAAAAGTACTTCAGTAATAATGGTACTATATAGTTTTATATTATATTACGCTGGGCTTACTACTTTTGCAAAGACAAACGAGGAGACAAATTAGATAAAGCCATCCTTCTCTCATATGTATACACACAAGGGTAGAGTAAAGATGTTGTTAGAGTGAGAAAACTTTCTGAGAAATTGCATTTGTCAAATAGAAATGAGATTGAAAGAATGCTGCTGTTGCTGTACAAACCTGATACCCTTGTGCTGCCTTTTCTTCGTTTTTTCTCCATTCTTCTCTTCCGTGTACGACAAGATGTTGACGTTACGCAGGTTTTTCCACGTTTTTCTTTTGACTATGTACTACACAGTCAGTCAGCATAATATGTTAGTATAACATGGAAGAAACGCAGCGGGCTGTTAAAATAGAGCAACGGGAAGACGAACAAGACGAAGAGTCTCAACTACAAAAAAAAGTTTAGCTTTCTGTGACGTGTGTCTCTACACATATGAATGCAACATAGAAAGAGACATGCCATATGTATGTAGATTAACCTTTTCGAGATGAGCATTTATACAGACACACACATCACACCACTTTTTTTTATCAACAAAGTGTGAGAAGTGAGTGAGAGAGCAAGTACATCACAAGAACTTTCTCTTCACTACTACTTTTTCCTTCCTCTACTTCTGTGTGCGAGCACGCAAGGTCCAGAATACTCAATGTTTTCATACAAAAAGGGAAAACGACAAAAAAGCTTTCATTTCTTTTTAAATGTCTCCAACATTGTCGCTTTCTATATAATCTATACTTTCTCTACATCACTACATCTCCTAGCAGAATCTTAGTTTTTTATCTCATTCTTTTTGCCTTCCTTTTGGATTTGCTCTGCTGACAAAAGGAGCCTAACACCAATGCTGCTAGTATGTATATCGGTACTTTTTATAGCCTGCTTTGGTTATTTGCTTTGGCTTATTGCTACGGATTTTCCTACACGTTCTGCTACACCACTCAAATTTCTAATGGTGTATTCTTCTGAGTTAACTCAAACACCTTCGTTTTAACTACTGAATTGCTTGACTAACCAAGCCAAGCATAGGAGTTGCCGGTTCTGGCATGAGTAGAAAGCATGTCTATGTGTTTTCTTTTTGCCACCGTCAGGAATAAAAAAAGTTTCCTTTTCTCCAATTGATGATATGTGTACCTCTACTGTAAAGAGTACTTAAAACGAGTACTTTTATGCTGCTTCACGTTCTCTCCTGTATTTGCTACCTTTCTTGGGTTCTTGAATGTAGGAAAATAATTTAGTAAAAAAGTGAGAAATTGCTTCAGCGAAAAGAATACTGTTCAGAATTTGAATGTTCAAACATCAAACATAATCAACCAAAGAAACTTTTACTTTACAGCTGTATGTACTTTTTTTTACTAACTCTCATCGTTTCTACGAGAAAATAAGTTCAATGATGCAAATTGACATAACGATGATGATGGCGTGCTTCTTATATGTTGTTCCTGTGATCAGCATAAAACAGAAATAGCACACTGCATGATATTGCTATTTCTGAAGTAAAAAATCAACCATATATAGATACGTTTCATATGTACACATAGTTTTTTTGGCTTGTTAAGAAGCCTCTACATAGCGTAAGCATTTTAATGCTCATGGGAGCAGGTTCAAATGTTGACTCAAGAAACGAGGATAAAAGTTTGACTTTCGCAAGAGTGAATGATTGTGAGCATCACTTACACATGATGACAAGCCTTCACAAGGAAAATATACGTCGAAGGAGTCCGACTGACTACTTGAACACCTCCGTCCTGTCATGATCTGGACAAATCTAACGCTATTTTCAAGAGAGAAAGCAAACTCGTCTCACTCAACATTTTACCTGCTTCTCTTCGCAGAAATTCTGTTTGCACAGTGGACAAGTTATACAAGCATGCCGGATAAAAATGGAGTGCTCAGAGAGAATGGCTAGCAGGAAACGTTCAATTCAATTGAATCAAATCGAATCGTCAACTAGTAGTCGATGTCGTTTTCTTTTATCCATTTCTTTTTAGTTTTTTTACTCTTAGTGTTCTCATGTTTTCCGACAACAGAAGGAGACTATCTTTTTTCTTCTCCGACACTTTTTCCTTTATACAAGCAAGCTGAATAAAAGACAAACTACAGCTGAAAAAATTATACTGTAAGTCGAGATATGTAATTCAGGAAGAAGCCTGTAGTATAAAGATATGGATTGGAATGTATTTTTGTGTAATATATTAGTATATTGGTATACTTGAAGACTCATGAGTATGACCTAGCGCGACTTTGTCTTTGGTAGAAACAAGTGTGACGAAGAGAGCTCATCACAAACACTATTTTTGGATCTGATGCGGAGAAGGAGAAAGTTTTTTTGTCTGTTCTTTTTAATTCATTAGAGTAGAACGGCTATTCCTAACACGTAGCAAGCTTTCCTTGAAGCCAATCGAATTCAAAGGGACGAAATGAAATGTAGAAGACCGAAGGCAGAAGGAGAAAAGCAAAGAGCCGAGGTTCGATAACGTAATCAAAGGATGGTTCTAGGAAGAAAAAATGGATAAGGAAAAAGATCTTCATAACTTTCCTTTTTTACTTTTAACTTAACTTACATATCAACATATAGCATAATATACTAAAACCAATCCTTATCACTTTTAATGCATACTTTCAGTAAGGTTTTATTGCATAGATATTTTAGGTACATTCTTTCGTATATTCGATCAGCAGTGAACTTTTATCTGACTTGTTCCCGTTTGATGATTTACAAAGAAGTAATTTCTTTAATTTAAGTCAGATTAGATTTAAAAACAAAAGACTCAAAATTTCAAAACAACGCAAACACACCAATTTATTTTTAAGTTTAAATAATATTTAACTGTTGTTTTGATGTTTCTAAAAATATATCTCTTTGCTTCACCATTTGATACACTATTAAAAAAGTGAAATTTTTAAAGAGCAATAAAGCTTTGTTACGCATTTTCGTGCTTTGTTTGGAACTAATCTATACGCTCTTCTGAACTTGAATGAAAATTCTGATAAAAAGTAAAAATGTTTGAAAACAATTTAATTGTCTGTCAAACTGGGCTGCTTGTGTCACGTTTGGCAATGAATATACCAACTCGTGACCTAAACGTATATTCCTTTCTCCTAATGTACAAGTACAAAATCATTTCGCTTAAAGGGAAGCAACACATCATAGTATTTCATTCGTTTGGGTGTTGGTCATTATTGCTTTTTTCGTATTACGCATATCAATGTTCACTTGTTCATGTGTCTTAAATACCTGTCGAAATGCCAAACAACAGGAGTTTATTCAAATTTTTATGCTTACATTCAACTCGCTTTTATTTATTCATTCATGCAATTTTTGCCAGTTAATTTGTCTGTTGAAACATTCGATAAAAAGCTTTAAAAAATGTTCCTCCTCCTTATTGTAAAAAAGAAGATAAAATAATCATCATGATGAAAAGACACGACTGATGATGATTAACCGATTTGCCACTTTATTACAGAGATTTTGACTACTACTGCAACTGCAACACATTTCACTGCTTAAACAAGAAGTCAGTGAATACGGTGAAACAGGTCACTTACATCACGATTTGAATGTCCATTTTTACTTAGTCTTTACTAGCTCAACTCGCGTAGGTAAAGGCATTCGTGATGATGATTAGATTCTTAACGGTAGGTAAATCAGCTTCCGCAAAAACTTGCCTACAATATAATATATAATACATACCTCATAAAAACAAATGTTATTTGGAATATACCATTTAACGACTTAACATTGAATAGGACTTGCATTACTTTCGTCAATTTATTACTGTATTAATTCAAATTCACTAATTCCCTGTACTCCTTTCTCATTTAAAAGAATTGCTTTGTCATCCACGATATGCATTGCATGACTGACCTAACCTGCTCCAAATCACCAAGCTGCCAACGAAATAAAGATTTATTCGTATATCTTTAATAAAGTACATACTCATATTCTGAATAACAAAGAGGATTGTTTTTGTTGGTCACATTTTCTCAAATCCTAAATTCTCGACCTTAGTTTCTCTTTCCCCATGAATTAAATGTGGATTTGCATAAAATGGATATTATCTCGTTGTATGTTTCAAAGGAATAGATTGTCTTGGCATAAAAACATGCTTTATGTAAGGTGCTTACCGCCAGCAAGTAAGCTTAAGAAAAGTCATTACGTTATAGAAGTTGAAAGTCCATTTGCACATTTTGACTTTACTCTGCCTGGTACCAGTAAAACACTTACTGCAGTTCATTCATATTGCACTTGCAGTCGTTGGTCATCGTCCCGATGTTTACTTCGATGATGACTTTAACAAGTAATATACCAAGTTTTCCTTTACCAACCTTTACATGTATCCAAAGAAGTCCACAATAAAAAAAAACTTAAACTCTGTTTAATCGTGCCACTAACAACATGATTGATGGTCGGAGAAGACCTTTACTCTGCTTAATTTATCTACAAGTTAGTAAACTGTAAGTATTCTCCTGCCCAGTAATTCAGAACCAAGTGTTCAATACACCCCCAATAAAGTCCATGGGTGCACCGCAGAAATCTTGAAAAGACAAACGGTGACCACCCTTAAATAAAGGAGTAAGATTTCATTCACAAAAATATCATGGGGATGAGAACAAGTTAGATTTGCAAACGCAGTCACACAACAACAAGCAAGATAGGATTTCGTAAGCGCAAAAATGATACCTCTGTGTTTTTGTGCGCTATTAGCTAAATGCATGTACAAGTTGCCAAAATGCATGCGAAAAACGCACCTTTTCTACACATGTACATTATATTAGGTGCTCCAACGGAGCAGCTCCGAAATAAATTATCCATTTTAGACATTTTGGTTCTGTTTATGCAAAAACATCTTGCAAGAACTTGTAGCATGCTGTTATTCAGCACTGTATGGCATTGTGCCTTTTGTGTGTTAATAAAATACTTGTATGCTTTGATGTTTCCTTTGTCAATGCCAAGGATTTTATTTTATTTTTAACTGTACCACGGTGACTTCATATACGAAAGATCAAGTTATGCATGCAGTATTATTCGTAGCATACTCTCTGTGTAAAAGGTTGATATGTTTCCGTATCAATGCAAATGCAATGCTTCGCCTAGAAATCATATCCCACTGGTAGCCGATCCCAAACTTCCTAAGAAAAAGACCATACTTAAGTAAAAAATTTAGGCAGTCGGTGTTTGTTGAACTACATGCAATTTATAGTTGAGCAATTACCTTTTACGCAGAAGAGTGAATGTTAGGTTACTTTACCCACCCGCATAATTAATTTTAAACTACCTTTTGCTGCTGCTGTTGTTTTACAGCTACTACATTCATAAATATTCGTCAGGTTATTGCAAGAATTAAAACAGGTTCAGATTTCTGTGGAAGCATTTAGTCCCCGATTACCCAAAACTTTTCCTGACGCATCCATTTCATTCAAAGACTAAGTCTACACATGCGGGATCGGATATTGACAAATTTGTCTGACAAGTCGAATACGTCTTTAAAAAATTAAAAATACAAAAGCATTACATATATGATACTTTTATATAGGAAATCTTCCAATACAGGTGAATATTACATGTAGAATATATTTGCGTTTAAAAAAGAGCAAAATAATTTAACCTTGATTGAGAGTAAAGGGTGTACAATTTTTTATGGCGATTTTATGCAGGAAAATAAACAAAAAACAAATACGCTGTGCTTTTAATATTTTGTTTGGTCTTACAACAGCACAACCGAAAGTAGTCATACGCGTTTTAAAACGACTTCACTTTGATTTGTAGTATATATTTATACCATCTACAATTCCCACAAAAGGAAGCTGGCTATTAACAGCAACAGGAAAAATCTAAATGTATGTACAGAATTTATAAGTGCCATTCGGTCGAAACACTCGTGGGAAAAACACAATCAAAACTCCATGAGAAAAACCTTTTTTTACAAACTTGACTCCTACGAAAATCTTTTCTGCTGACAAAAGTAATCTTGGAATCAGAAACAGGTTCAGAACACCATAAGGGATATCCGGTACCTCGGGGCAAAACTAAGACAAGACGAAGCGATACGGATACGATACTGCTGATTTGTTCACCTTATACAGCTACTAAAGTGCCAGTTATCTAATACATACGAATAAATATATGTACGTAACAAAATACAGAGCTAGGAGCGACTACAAAAAATCAAATGCTGTTGTGGTTGAATTTTCTATCTGGAGTAATGAAATGAAATCCCTTTACCTGACAAAATCAGTGCCAATGCAATGCAAAGAGCTAGCACTGGTGCTGTTGAAGGTGCACTGTTGTCGTTAACAGGCAAGCAGGGTCCCTCTGTCAGAAAGACCTTATCTTATTCTAATGTACGCCACGGATGCAACACTTTATCTTGCACGCAACGCAGAAAAAAGGTGAGCGCATAAAAGAGCAATCATGATAATAATGCGGAGGAGTAGTTGCTTTTACGTCTGGTTCATCCATCCACAGTTTACCAACACACATTTACAACTTACAACCCCGAGTTACTTTTCTCAGCGTATACCTGTATCACGTCTTTATTATGTAAGTCAGATATAGGGAAAGAAGACCTAGAAGAGTCATAAATATAAATAAAACATCATGCAATAAGTATTACGACCATCGCCTACAGATCTGAAGGGGGCTAGTAGTATTAAGTGGAATATACAGCATTTCTAGCCACAGATACACACTTGGTTAGGTATACATAGACATCATACATAAATACATTATGTTACAATAACCGCTTCAATTCACACAAGGAGAATCAACGGCAATAGTAGCTGCTCGACTACCTACAACAAACAAACGATGAAGCTAACAATCGTAACAAGGTGGATGTGAACACTCAGTTCTGTCTGACGAGAAGGAGATAGTAAAGCAAATTAAGTCAGTTTTTGCGTTAGATCTGATTTGCCGAAGAAGTTTCGTTTCCACTCACCCTACAACAGAATGTATTATTATTAGCTTTACAGACATAATAACCTTTCATTCTGGGACTGTCTCTGTCTGTATGCATAGTGGCATTGTCAGTTATACAGATCAAAGTGCATACAGAAATATCTAATTTCCTTTTGAAACTTATTTACCACTACCATTTAGTAGTATTGCATAATTTAAAGAGGAAGCTCAATTACATTCTTCTGTTATATTTTGTTCTCCAATACTAAGTTTACTAAACCAGACAGTATAAGAAATCATAAATACTGAATCATACTATCATAATACTGTTGTGTAATGTAACTGAGGATTGACGAGTCCGCATCCGAAAACCCGTATCATGTACATAGATTGGTTTGTACCCAAAACTAAC
>JAHZNG010000744.1:0-12611 GCA_027744375.1 Orchesellides sinensis
TTTTCTAATCGCGTATGTGTCTTATGCACACATTTATCAGGTAGTTCACAATGTGTGTCTTCATCAGTTCTTGCAAAGCACGATAACTTCACACTTACGTTATCGACAGGAGAATAAAACCAACGCTCTATTCTATTATGGGAAAGATCAAGTTGTCGTAATGTAGCAGGATACTCCCCAATATGTCCCATAAACTTTAGGTTGTTGTATGACAAATTCAGCCTTTGGAGATTTGTTCCCAGACAAGCTAGGACTTTGGGTATCTTATGAAAAGAGTTATGGGCTAAATTCAAAGACACCAGTGAGTTCATGTCACACATTTTGGACTTATCTAAACATTCTTGGTTTGCTGAGATGTTCACATTACTCCTCCATAATGCGTGGTGTGTCATAGGAGGGGATTGACGACCGTCTCCTTGTTGAATATTTGTTGAAGACACAGATGTGGAAACATTTTTCCTAAATCTATCCCTATTAGATTGGAAATCAACCATAACAAAGTCGGGGCTCATAGGTTCTTCAGGACTGCCAGTAAAAGACATGTAAGGCAAAGAATCAAAAACTGAAATTTCCATTCCTGATGTCACTGCAGGAAGTTCAGTCAGTAAATTTAAAGATAAATTAAGCTCCTGTAGTTTTACAGCTGTCCAAACTGTAGGAGGAATGGCCTGAAGTTTATTATTTGCAAGGTTTAGCATGGTAAGGGATGGGAAATGGGTGAATAGTTCATCTGGTACGGATTCAAAGCGATTTTCCTAAAAACGAGATAATTATAAATTTTAGTACGCAGTTACATACATTTACATGGCATTTATGGCCATGCAAAGAAAACCATTTAACGCCTTACCTGAAGCAGTAGTTCTTCAAGCCATATTGCACCAATATTTTCAGGAAATTCCAGTTTTTCTATTCTATTCTGGCTAAGGTTAAGGTACTTTAAACTACAAAATGTCCATATAACTCCCGGAACTTTTTCTAAGGTATTCGACGATAAATCCAATCGCGTAATGGCATGCAGGGCAAGATTTTGATTTCTCGGACACAATCGCAACCGTGGATTTATTTTTAGCGCAGCAGATATAAGCCAGGGTTCTGAAATCCGATCTAGCTTTTGACTGTGCCAATTAACTGTTACAGCATTAGAAGGAAGAATAGAGGAAACGAGCAAAGGCTTTTTCATGCGGCGAAGAACATTTTCGTTTATGAAACTTAAATTTATCTTGTTCTCAGAATCCTGGTGAGCCTTTAAGGCAAGGATTTTTCCAACTATTATGTCATCTTTGCAGACATACGCCATAGCTTTGCAGTCATCATCTCTAGCTCCGTACTTGAGCAACAATTCGATCATCCCTAAGTCCCTTTGAAGACAAGCTTCTACTAATGCTGTTGACGATTCCATTCCTCTCTTTCCTCTTGGCTGGTGATCAAAATGGCCATTGATGTTTGTAGAGGATGGAGGCGGAAGAATAGGAAGGTTTGGATCTGCTTTCGCATTCAGCAAAGAAGATGCTATCACGTGGCTTCTTTGTTTGACGGAAACATGTAAAGCTGTTTGGTAGTCTTCACAGTATGCATTTATATCTATCGGGCATATCAAATTTTCAGGTTTCTTTCCGCTGACCAAATTTTGGTTGGTGACCAGCGAGAGCTTCTGCAAAATTCCTTGAATACCTTCTGACAACCTCTTCTTCGTTGGACTTGTGGCTTTTTCTGTATCTTTCGCTAAATTTTGCTCCGACTCTGAATGACTAACTGACTTTGCAGGTTGCCGCTGTTCCCCTATTTTTCTTATTTCTATCTTATGCTTAAGAAGTGTATCTACCAAACGTTGATTACCCATTTGGCAGGCTATGTATAAAGCATTTTGCCCAGAAACATCTTTTAAGTTGATGTCAAACGGCATATCGTACTCAACGTCGCCACTATAATGACGAAAGGTACACATCAACTCCGGTGGATATTCATGTTTCAGTAACAATTCCATTACTCCAACGTGGCCATTAATGCAACAGGCATGTATTGGTAACCATTTTTCTACCGTTGGAACTTGTACTAATCCCGGAAACTTTTTTAACAAAATAGACACAATTTCTTTGTGCCCATAGTATGCGGCAATGTACAACGGTGAATATTTTGTGACTGGATGTACACGCCCATCGGCTCCATTTTCCAAAAGGAGCTCAACCAAGTCCTTGTTGCCCCCTTCACATGCCTTGAACAACAATGTGTTAGTCCCATTTGGCGTCAAATTTATAAGAGACTGTGTTTCAGTCCTTCCAATATCCTTCAACAAGTTCTTCAGAGTCTGGACGTCTCCGTTACAAGCTGCATCACGAAGGGCATAATGTAAACTTTCTCTCGCTTCTTCTCTACTGTCAGCTGCCTTCTTTAGGAACTCATAAGTGGCCATATGCCCCCCTCTTTCTGCGAGATCAATGGGAGAGCAGCCATGACCTTCCAAACATTGCACATCAGCCCCTGCTTCCACCAAACTTTGTACATTTTGCAGGAAACCATGCTCTGCGCATACATGTAAAGGAGTTTTGAAATTATCCTGTGCTCCGCTTGCAATGTTGGGGATGGCTACGTATAAAAAAATAGTTTTCAAAAGATACACTTAAAACTTCCAAACTTTGTAATGCTGATGATATGAACAGATAAAACTACAATAACTTACCACCAGCCTTAAGCAGTATACTGAGACATTTTGAACTTTCTGTTGTAGCTGCAGCGTGCAATGGTGTGCGACCCCAAGAATCCTGGCTATTTATGTGTGATATCAAATCCCCATTTAAAAGGTCTAAAAGCAGTTCCTCATTATCCCACAGAGCAGCCTAAAAAGGATACAAAATACCCCGAAATAATTAAAATAATTTTCAATTTTAAAAATATTATTCATATCAGAGTTATATACTAGGTAAAATATCTCAATATGACAGCAAGACAAACCGTCATCAGTTCCTGAAATTCTGCAGGAAGATTACTTCTGGCCATGTACAGGCTCATGGCTCATTTGCAATTTGTAATACTATTAACTTGTACTTGAAAACATGCGTTAATAGAATAAGAGTCTGTTATATAAACATAACATATATGTACAAGATAGCCTCAGCCTCAACTTAATCTTACTAAATTGTTCTTACACTATATCCACTACCTGGTTATAGTTATAAATATAAACTAAAGAAGTGAGATATTGATAGCCGACCGAGGTTACAGCATACAACATGCAATGTAATGTGGGTTTCAATATGTAAGAATTAACAAAACTTTTGCATGCCCACTCGATATTATAACAACTGCAAATAGCGCAAGAGTGTTAGAAAAAATGTACATGACCGACTCAATTTGATCTCTGGACTTGACTGATGAAAAGCACTAATGCACCTACTCAACTTGTTAACTTGTTGGGCAACAGAAAGAAATGCGATTATTGCAAAGCACAGCATCACAGCATCAATATTTATGCATGCAACAAACAAGTTACAAATAAGGAGATTCCTCTGAATCCTGAAATTGAATTGAAATGAATGCATGATGGAATCTATTCCATATCTCGCGTTGTGGCGTCCAAGGTTCCTATCTTGTTTACAAAGTAATTTAAACATGAAAACCTGACAAATGACATACCCTAATTTTCATTAATGGAGTTTTTGGGTTATGCTATATTAACATGTAACATGCAACGACTCTATGCATCCACCCTATGCCTTGTTATTTCTGCTCCTTTGAAATTCAATAACGGTTTTTGTTGTATATACAAACATAATTACATTGATACAACACAATATGCACCACAGACGACATCAAATAATTATATGTTCAGTTGTTTTAAAAAGAAATGAGATGCAACATTAACCCTGAGATGCTCCTTTGAGTTCCAATTCCATTCACCATTATTATGAAAATGAAAACATAATGGTATCTTGCCATTACCAATATTGCTCCAAAACCCAGTCTATACTCCCTCTCCCTCTAATCCTTTGCTGTGGGCAAACCGTCAAAACCTGTTGTATCTAATGTATCTTGCTGGACAACTTTAGGAGATTACTAAGACTCTATCTAGTCGTTTTCAATATTCTCAAACGATCAGAATCAGAATTATTCTATCTATAGATTATAGGTATTATAGTTATTACTTTTTACTAGATAGGATTCATACATACCTGATGCAACAAATGACCAGGGAAATCTTGCTCATCCGGAGAACTCATGTTCAGGGGTAACTTTAAAGATGTTTAAATCTCCTCTCAACTCTCAGCTCACATTTTTTTGCAGTTGGTTGTACGGACCTTTCATGGCGTTGTTTGTGACATCCATCTCCTCAACACAATTCCCCATTACTTATTACTACACATTTATACCTGCGCAGAGACAAATGAACAAGGAATATCGATTAATTTAATAAATTTTTTTTTGTAAAATGACAACTCAAAAGAATTTAGTCGTAAACTTTAGCACCTCCGGATATTTTTTTACTCTATTTTAAAACGTCGACCTTAAATATAAATCTCAAAGCACCTTACAAATAGGGTTGTTTTTTATGAAAGTGCAAATTCAGAAATGTAAAATTAAAGCTATCTTTTATACTGTAATATTTTGTATCCCTTTGCATATTATAAGTTTGTACCAGAGAGTTGTCTTAATTTTGAGAGTAAGCTCTCGTCATGCATCATAGTTTTTCGCTCATGATATTTTTTCATACCAACTTAAAGTCTTCTACACAACAACAAAACAACGCTCAATATAGCTCAATTCATATCATGAACAACTAAAAGAATACCAAACTAAATAGAAAAACTCATCAAGCATCAAGTAATATATGTTGAGCCGCACAGGAACTTCACGTCAAAATGTTAAATTAGTTGAACCAAGTTAAAGAGAAATGTTATGTAAACAAGTATTGTGCAAGTGTGAGAGACCTTTACACCAGCCACTGTTGACTGTGTGGCAAAGCGTGCGGAATGGGCTGCGTATAGCTTTTAGAGATACCAAAATGTTATGTATCCATCTACTTAGCCCTTTAATTCTGCATGCTTTCAGTTTTCATTACTCTTTCATTTCAGTATTATTGTGTCTTATCATTATCGTTATTCACCCAGCCTAAAGCATGTATCAAAGTGATAACTTTTGTGGTAAAGATGTAAAACATTCTGCATGCCTATCCAATTACACAGACTTAAGTATTCCATATGCAAATTGGTACATTCTGAAAAGTCTTTTACTAAATATGACTTGAATTTATTCCCAAGATGACAGGAATTTAGTATTGGCCTGGTCCTGACCTACACCATAGGATATTTTGTCACCAGCAGCACGGCGTTGTTAAATGACCATACATCGATTAGCTGAATGCATTACTAAACACTAAAATGCTGAATAAAAGATCGTTTACCTGTATTAAGGAGAATTATGTCCAATTAAAACGGACAACGGAAGGACACAGCACAACTATGAAAAATTTAGCACTAACAATTAACTATTTACAACGGGAAGACTAACCTAAAATTGATATTTTAGGGCAGGCTGGTGGCTCTGCCTTTAACATTTAATGCACATAATCACTGCTGCTGTTAATACTGGTGACTGACAACTGAGTAGAGTTCGAAAAGGATTTTATGATGACCTGACCTGACTGGCTTACATTTAAACTATAATCTAAATATTTTGAGTAGATGCACAAAAGCAGCTGTAACTGTTGTTGTGTAATGCATGCACCTTTGAAGTGCATTGAGATATGAGAAGAAGTAAACAATAACATGTATTGTGTATTGTTCGTCGTATGCATGCATTATTGCAGATTCCCTATTTGTTCTGTACTTCTCCAGATGATGCATTGATTGAAGCCATATGGTGAGATAAGGTGGGATTATGTGGACCATAGAGTACTTCCTTTCAAATATAGTTTCCCGGCAAGTTGGCTATTGAGCTAATATTAAAAGACAACAAAGTTGGATTGGAATTGGAGTTATTGGAATGGAAATGGAAGTATTTTTGTAAATAAATTTTATCCATTTTTGTCTGCTTTGAAGGTTTGTTGAGTTGTTTTGTCGTAATTAAATAGTTTGGCTGGTTTTCAACAAAAAGTGAAATAGTTTTAATAATAGTTTTCTTTGTGAAATTTTAAGTCTTTAGTCAATGTTCGGTGGTTGTGATAGTAGAAAGGGTATTAAAAACGGTTGGATACTGATTGTATTGTCAAATGTAGATTATTTGGCAGTTTAGGTTTTTTCTTCAAATCTGGATTGCACAGTCAGCATTGCAACTCTAATCTGGAACGGAAGATTTGAGTATCATCTTGGGGTTAGTGTGGAGTTACCTGGTTTAAAATGGCTGGTAAAATCCCTGGAAAAATTAGAAAGTTGGAGGAAGTGGTCATAAACCGGATCGCGGCTGGGGAAGTTATTCAGAGACCGGCAAATGCGCTGAAAGAACTTTTAGAGAACAGGTGAGCAGTTTATGTTATTTTTGGTGTTTTTATATGGTTAGCATTTGTTCATTTATTAATTCATGTGTGTACTTTCCTGTGTCTTTTGTAAATTATGCAGTCACGGTCGTCTGTCCTGGACAACATCAAAGTTCTTTATGGAGCGGCTATATCAAGGTTAAAAAATTTGCTGTTGTTGTTGATGCATTTAGTATATTTACTTTGCATGACAAGTTGAATACCTGTGTACAAATTGTTTTAATGTTATGGTTGATTACTTTTACTACTTGTAGAGAGTTGGTGGAAGTGACAAGTGAGGATAAATTTACCGGTTTTACCCTGAGCGGATACATTTCCAATGCTAATTATTCGACAAAGAAGCTCACATTTTTGCTCTTTATTAACCACAGACTGGTTAGATTCATCTGGTGAGTTTAATTGAGACGTATTGGAAGAATAGCAGTTTTACCGTGCTGGTGTTATAAATGCTGTTATAATATGTACTTGATTTGATTGTTTTCCATTTTTTCAGCTCTTCGTAAATCGATTGAGGCAGTGTATTACAACTATCTTCCGAAAGGCTCACATCCTTTTGTATATCTTAGCATTGATATTGATCCAAGGAATGTAGATGTAAACGTTCATCCCACCAAGCATGAAGTACATTTCCTTCATGAGGATGTAATTATTTCGACAATTACAAATTCTATCGAAAACTTGCTCCTAGGATCTAATCATTCCCGAACTTTTTTTGTTNTATCGAAAACTTGCTCCTAGGATCTAATCATTCCCGAACTTTTTTTGTTCAGGTAATAATTATATACCTAGGTATTTTTTATAATAAATTTAAGACGTATAAAACTTAATTTCGATATTTTCTGTCAGTCCTTATTGCCTGGTGCAGCAGTAGCGGCTACAAGTACTTCATGTATCAGTAAACAGAAAAAGGACAAGGACATAGGTTCAAACAGCGACAGTCAGTCAGCCAATTCACCTGTAACAGCTCCAAAGAATCTAATTCGAACTGATCCTAAGATGCAAAAACTTGATAAGTTTCTTACGTCAACACCAGATCCAGACGTTTCTAAACTGAAAAGTTTTCAGGATTCTCCATCACGGGTATGCTTAGACAATAGTGAAAATGCTAAAGCTACTCTACCCGGAACTTCACATGATGCTAGTTCTCCTAAAGATCAGTCAACTGTGCCCAAGCGGTAAGATTTCATTTTTAAATATTGTGATACTACTTTATCTAGCCGCTGTATTACTATCATCGTGTTTGATCATTTTACTAAAATCCTTAAATTGTTGCTGATGTGCGTTTACAGAAGGGAAATTCGTTTGCGAAGCGTTAGAAATATGCGACACAAAATAGAAGAAGATTCGCATGAGCAACTAGTCACTACTTTTAAAAATCATACATTTGTTGGATGTGTTGATCGGACCCTTGCACTAATTCAGCATGAACTGAATCTTTACATTTGTAACACTTTTAAACTAAGGTACTAAGGTTTAGGAATTGAAAAAATACGTTTGTCATGAAAATATAGCTTATGTATGGTTTTCCTAAATTGCAGTGCAGAATTGTTCTATCAGAAAATGCTATTTGACTTTGGGAATTTCGGACGCATTGTCATCGATGTAAGTTTATATGTTGTAATTATAAACGAATATTTTTAATTATATTGTTGTTTATTGTAATTATTAAAAAAAATTTTAGTTACATTATATATGTTGAATGTTGCAGGATCCAATTACTATTAAAGAACTCGTGCAGCTTGCATTAGAGGCTGGAGAACCGTGTATAGAAAATAAAACATCTGAAGAAATTGCAGACGAAGTTCATACTTTACTGGTTGGAAAAGCTAGAATGTTGGATGATTACTTTTCTTTAAGTTTTGATGAGACAGGGAAATTGAAAGCGATACCATTAATTTTAGGTTAGTTTCCTTTTATCTTGTATTGATTTAGCTTGACTTGTCTTACTGGGTTAATTGTATTGCATTTGTTTTAATTTAGAAAATTATTTTCCAAGTATGGAAGGGATCCCAAGTTACATTATGAATTTAGCACGTAAGGTTAACTGGACAGATGAACAGGCGTGCTTTGAAACTTTATGTCATCAAACGTCTCTCTTTTACGCTGATCTTTAAGTTTTGATGAGACAGGGAAATTGAAAGCGATACCATTAATTTTAGGTTAGTTTCCTTTTATCTTGTATTGATTCACAGAACACAAATACTCAAAATCAGTCTAATCAGTCTAATCAAAATCAGTCTAATCTAGTATAGATACGTTTTTGATTGTATTCAGTGGTATTGATTTAGCTTGACTTGTCTTACTGGGTTAATTATATTGCATTTGTTTTAATTTAGAAAATTATTTTCCAAGTATGGAAGGAATCCCAAGTTACATTATGAATTTAGCACGTAAGGTTAACTGGACAGATGAACAGGCGTGCTTTGAAACTTTATGTCATCAAACGTCTCTCTTTTACGCTGTACAACCAGGGTCCTGCGAAGACAACGAAGAGACTGCTTTGGTTAGTGATTAATCAAAAAATCACTGGTATGGTCTAATGAAAAACTCGTGCTAGCTGCGAAAAGATACTTATTTGCTATTTTAATATACTCTGCAGAATGGACATACGTGGAAGTGGACAATCGAACATGTCGTTTATCCGGAAATTAAAAAATGTCTTATGCCACCTAAAGTGTTTGCAGAAGATTCGACGATTGTTTTGCTCACAAGTTTACCTGAATTGTACAAAGTGTTTGAACGTTGCTAAACTGAATGCTGAAGACATAACATTATCACGGATTTGTATTTTAGGTTAACCGGTTAATGATTCATATTAGAAGCCTCTTTTACTTTTCATGTTATAATTTTTTATTAAAGAACGATTCCAACTCAACCAATTATTATAACCATGTTCGGTAAGAAAACAAGTAAAAACAAGAATCTTGGAAGATACGTTGATGGTGTTAGATTTTATGTTACATTACACGAACAAGATCCTGGACACAATTTTTTCATGAAGCTGGAACCGTTCAACTTCCGTTTGGGTTCACAGTGATGTAGTGCCATTTGTCAACTGCAATTATTAAAGAATAGAAAAACAGTGGTAACCCTATAACATAGTAAATACAGATAGATTTTATCTTGAGCAAACAAATGTAAAAAATTACCGAAAGGATCTACAGGAGCTGGAGGACCTGCTTCGGGATTTCCAGTAATGATGCCTTCAGCATCTGCCAAGCTTACATTGAATGGTGAATTTGGATCAGTAGTTCTTTCCCTGGGAATAAAATAAAAATCCAGGATTATATTTTGGTATTCATACAACATACTTTCATGAAGTATTAATATGCTAACATAAAACAAATTGACTATAAAATACTTACAACGCAAGTCCTCCGTCGTTATTGATTTGTTTCTGTGAAAGCTCCTGCCAAAATTTATGCGTTTCTTCAATGACATTTAAAGCAAATGCTGCGTTTTTAGGCTCTCCGTTAAAGGCAAATTGATTCTCAGGTTTACCATCAGGAATCTTGTAAATCCTAAACCATTCAACAGTGGCCCTCAGATAGCCAGGCATGAGTTTTTCAATGTCGTCTATATCTACATTTGTGACAGATTACAACTTTATTAGAAATGCGCTACAATACTTTATGATGAACATTACGTAGAATCATTCAATTACCATTGATCTTATCAGCCATGGGATCAGTAACATCTACAGCCAGCAACTTCCAGTCAGTTTCACCTTCATCAATTAAAGCAAAACAGCCCAAAATTTTTACTTGAATCACAGCTCCACGCGGTTGGATCTAGGTTTATATATTATATTCAATTTAACAACCGATATTTTCTGAACTGGCTTTCCATTAAGCACATTAGTCAAGTTTTCATTTAGTTACTGCAAAATCCTCACCCTTCCTCCGATTTCACAGACATCAATTGGGTCATTATCTCCTTTGCAGTTGGTTGAAGCATCTGTAGCATTGGGATTTTCCCATGTTTGAGGCAAAGCTCCGTAGTTCCAAATGTACCCATGATGAGGAAAACAATTGGCGACGTACCTAAGCTGTCCTTTCTTCACATCTTGCTTAATGGGGTTAAGAGGTTCCTTGGTCGCTATCTGGAACATAATAAGTACATTTTCCTTTACCCCTTCTTTGGGACATAAAATATTTATAATTCTAACTTGCCATCTTATAATACCTCCATCTTAGCATTGGTCCAACGAGGAACCTCAACAACCATGTTAAACGTATTAGGCCCGGCTCTAAGAGGAATGTCGTGAAACGGAGAGATTGGTCCATTTTCATTACCTAGAATTCAGCAAAAAGTTATTTTAAAATTATTTCCAAGAATCCCATCTTTCTTTGCATGCATATAATACCAATGGAACCAGCTGTCCAAGTCCAAATGCGTCTTGTGTAAACATAAACCATATGATTCCCTCAATATTTACAAATCTTTTTTATCTACCTTTTAGCCTTCACTTACGGTAATAAATCCGATAATCTAGTTTGTTCAAACTCCCCCGTTGGACAGTGGTGATGGAAGTCATCTTCCTTCTTTTTGGATCAGGAGATTCTGCCGTTCTGTTGGAGTTAGCAAACTGGAGACCCAGTTGATGACTGCCGAAGAAATAGAAAAGCAGGTAGTTTAGTCTTCCTCTCACAAGACAACGAGGAAAAACGGTTTAGGGATGGGAAAATTAATCGATTATTTGTAGGAATGTCACAAAATAAGGTAGTATTTCCTCCCAAACTGAAGTTGGTTGGGCAATTAGTGAAAAAGGATGTAGCAGTAGTTCGTCGACAAGATGAAATGAAAGGTTGTCTCAACAGCGCCAGCATATTGAACTAGGTTGTGTGTGAATAGAACAGAATAGGCAGCTAGTAGATGTGCAAAGGGTATTCAATACACAACATAACATGCCAGTTACTTTTTTGAACACCGGCTCTCTCTCTTTCATTCTGAATATATAATATTTTGTTTTGCATGTTATAAGTATGCACATTTACGTATGCTATGCTGTGTGGTTCAGTAATACATTGTGTATGGGATTATGGGATTGGGGATTACTGGATGGGTATGGTATGGGAAGTGTGCTTGAGGTTTGTGATATGTTACTTAAAACATATAAAAATCATACATTGCTTCTTCTGTATTGTACAGTTTAGTTTTTTCAGTCAATCATATTTTTATACGATAAATATTTATATTTATTCATAGTAATCAAGATCAAGAATGCATGTAGAACTAGGAACTAGTAGGTATGTTTAGCTATGTCTCACCTGGCCCCATTATGTTAAAATAAAATAAAGGAATTAGTTAAAGTTTAGGTGTTCTGGGGTTTGCATGTCGTCTTGTCGTATATCTAGTGATCTTGCCTAGATTTTATACGATAAATATTTATATTTATTCATAGTTCATAGTAATCAAGATCAAGAATGCATGTAGAACTAGGAACTAGTAGGTAAGTTTAGCTATGTCTCACCTGGCCCCCCACTATGTTAAAATAAAGGAATTAGTTAAAGTTTAGGTGTTCTGGGGTTTGCATGTCGTCTTGTCGTATATCTAGTGATCTTGCCTAGTAATGGCATAATTTACTTATTTCCGAAAATGCTAAAAGGTAATGTGTAATGTATATACGGAATTAGAAGCGAGAACAATTGACTCATCCAAAAAGACAAGACTAAGACTATGTTATCTTTAATATTGTATTGAGTATTGATTCTGTCGTAGTAGTTGTAACCGCATGAAATACATGACATGCCTAAAGTAATTAAATTGATGTATCTATTTCTATTTTGGCCAGAATAATGGATGTGTTCCAATTATCAAACATAAGTTTACGAAATTGGTAACGGTGAAGTATCTACATAAGGATTTTAATAGACAATTTTGCAAGCATGAACATACGATTGGAAATGAAGAACATATTAGCTGTAATGAGAATAGTAAAATCCTTGAAGACTGGGGTTAATAATGTATCCATTTCCAGTACACTATAAACTATATTGTAGTTCATAAAATAAGCGAAAAACTCATCTCGTTGAATCAATACGACCATTTATGATCAGTTGAGTGTATTTATATATAGGTCCTAAATAGGCTGGCTGGGTTAATTAACGATTTCATTCTCAATTTTCGCCAATCATTGTTCTTC
>JAHZNG010000745.1:0-12226 GCA_027744375.1 Orchesellides sinensis
TCTAGCTGGCACACAAAATATGTTATAATCTGAGGCATAAGTTTTATATTAGATTTTGTTAGGATATGGACTGAGAGTATGACAAGTATGGATGTGTGGATGAGCAGATCAGATCAGATGGTAATTTGTGGTATGAAGGTTTCATCAGTCGCTTTTTCTATCCGAAAGAATAAGAGAGAACGCGCATGAAAACAAAATGTTGTCAAATAAAAATTATTTTCTTAAGTAAAATATACTAATTTGGGTTGGTTGGAGAGAAAAGTGTTTTTAATTTCGCCATGTTACCTGCAATTTGGGCACTTCTCCGGACTTACGCACCAGTGATAACTTTGCCGGTGGCTGCTGTGGTTGGAGTGATTGGCTACGCGCTGGAGAATATAATTAGTGATAAGTATACACCGTACAAGAAGAGCATTGAGGAGCAGAGGGAGGACAGGATGTTGCAAGAGGTGTCATCTGGAAAACTTGTGGATAAGCTGGAGGAAAGGAAATTTGTGCCTAAGTCGATTTTCGAACGGAACCTGAGTCCCCAGCTGAGGAAGGAACCGGAAGTGACGAAGTGAAGAGGTGAGGGGAATGGGATAAAAAGAGAGGTGGTAATATGTAGGGTATGTTCAACATGTATTTACTATTGATAATAAAAGGATGCTTTTGTTTGTTAATGTAGGATGTATGACAAGAAGACGTTTGCAGTTGGAGGGACCTTATCGAACAAATGGAATATCTATGAAACTTATCGATTTGTCTACGGCCAGGGTCAGGAATGTTCACTGAAATACCTTAAAGAAACGTATTTAAATTTGTGCTTCTACTCCAGATTATTAATTATACGAAGGAATTTATTGAAGAATCGTCTCTGCAGTCTTTGTTGTTGTATTTACATTATTATTAGTCATTGAAATTTTAACATGGAACTGTTAATTTTACAAGATTTGTCATAAATCAAAATCACTAGTGTTAAGTATAAAGAAAATAATGTTTAGACGAAAATGTAATAGACTGAAAATATTGTGTGACTTCGTAAGTATCGTAAGGTGGTTCCAAATATTCAACACTTAAAGTAACGCTTACCGGTAAAGTGTTTGGAATGGTTTGATGTGTACATTTTTAGTCTGTAAAGTTATTCTTTAATAAAAATTTTATTGTTATTTAAAGTTGAAAGTAAATGAATCAAGCATTCGTCATTCAATTCGCTTAAGATGGAAAAAATTTGCTCGTTCGATCGCATTGTTTCCTAAAACTCTTTGTTTAAAACGTAATCGGTATTATGTCTACTGGTCCAATATCTGTAGGGTTAGTTATTGACTGAATAACTTTTAAATTTCTATTCATAATGGCTATAATCTGCATTCCAATTTGTCACTTTTGTTTTATAGGATAACTCATGCGATGTAGTTTGGTTGTTCTATTCGCATTCGCAATTCGCATGGACGCATGTCATGAAGGTCTGCATAACTACGGACTTTACACACGCACACGTAAGGTTTACATTCTAGCATTAGCATTTGCTTCAAATAAGAAAGGTTTAGCTGAAGCTAAACAAGGTTTTACTATGCAATCTCTGGGGTACATTTATAGGAATAAGGTTTATACTGTACAATTCTCACTTCTGCTTCATCAAGTATTGCATATATTTGACTTCTAGTTTTTTACTTCTTGTATATTATACATAAAAGAACCAAAGATTGTATAAGAGCAGACATGGGTTGCTATTTGCTTTGATCTTTCTTGTGTGCATTTGTGGGCAAATGCACAAGATTCCGAAAACACAAAATTATAGTACATAGTAATATTGCATTGTAAATAGAACATACATATAATGATGGGTATGGGTATTTCCTTTCAGCATAAAAAACGAATGTGTGAATTTAGTTTTTGTAGTTTTCACATGTTGAGAAGAACACAGATGTACATATAATAGGGCATATGATTTAAATGCACTTCTTTATATTTGCTTCACCTTTTCCGTCGTTTTCAGTAGATCTTCTCATTCCAATTCCAACCTTAGATCTTATTGGTACAATATGAATGGAAGATTTGTACAGATGGAATAGGAAAATATGATAAAAAACTGGATATTGACAGGGAAAAAGTCAATCTTGTATTAGTACTTTGCGCACATAGTTCATTTGAAGGTTTACAATCTTGAAACTGGAACACCCTGAATTTGGAAGAAAATCAGATATGGAAAGAAAGTTTGTGTGGGAATATGTGTATAAAGTTTGGGAATGCATTAATGTGTGGCAATTAAATTCATTTTAATTGCGTGAATAAGTGTACATCCTAGCATATCATCAATTAAGTTGTCAATGAATCCGATTTAAAACTTTAAAATTGAAGTAATGTTACAGTTTGGTTTTTGGATTAAGTAATTTCTACATACCATTTACGAAAACAGAACATGAAAGCCCCAGAAATATTCTGGAATGGGTTGTGGGTAAGATAATTATTGTTACATTATACCTATGTACATACAAAAATAGCTGGGATTTGGGATTAGTAAATGATTTTACATGGTAAAAATATTTGGAAGGCTGGTTTGTCAAGAGTGGGCAGTTTTATTATGGCAAAGTATGTAGAATTTGTTACTATTTTGTATTTAAGATTTAAATCTGCAGTGTTGTTAAAATGAAGATTACAATGGATAAAATTAATCTGACCTATCTAAGAATAAAAAAGGATTCTGGACAGAAAAGCGTTTGCAGTTATGTACTTCGTTGTGTATTCTAATGCAGAAATGTCGTTTCTTATCTTTGGTAGGCAATGTTGCAATCGCAATATTTGAAGTAGATGTAATATGTAAAAGAATTTCCATGTAACATTAGTTATCTCCTGATATAAAATGAAAGATTACTTCCTTCCTTTCCATTTACCAATTTGCCATTTTGACATTACATTCGTAAATTATACGTTTCTGAGCATTGATTATGGTAAGCTGGAAGTGAGTAACACATAGTCGGTGCAATGTTTAAACTGAGTCTAATCTTATGTGTTGTCACAAGCTAAGTTTGCAATTAATGCAAGCTCTACAGACTTCATTCTACCCAGAACAAGTTCTTTTGACTACTCAGCTCTGATGCAGTGGTTTAAAGAGGTGGCAAAGAAACACACAACAACAAAGTTAATTTGTTGACTTTTAGCTATCATCGTCACCATAATTTGTCCCACACATTTTGACAGGTCATAGCCTATCCAATATTGACAACCTCTGGTTCATGGACAACTGGACAAGTACACAGAGCATGAGCAAGGCAAAATCGTTACGTTATTACGTACATAAATAAGTGCACATCCCATTTTTAAAGTTTTTTTTTGTTTTTACTCAAATATTAGCTTATCAATCAGTTTATACACAAATCGCTAGGTTAAAATATATTTTGGGTTCTTGGACCATAGATGTATGCTCACGTATGAATTCTTTTAGTCATTTGACTTATCTTGTGTCAATATTTTTTGTGGTAGAATTTTTATGCATTCCATTGTTCTCTAAATGTTTGTATCCTATTATCCTATCCTCTAATCATCATAATTACGATGATGATTTCACCGTAATCTGGTAATATTAGGAAGATGGAATGAATGAGGAATGCATGCTACCTGCATAATGTGTATAGACGCTGTCAGCGTTGCGCTGCTGCGTGTAAGTTTTCATCATGGGATGGAGATATTATTGGATGTTGGAAAATGATGATAATGATGACGAGACGTGTGGAATTGATGATGGATAAGTAGTGGGCTATAAATGTACATAATAGCATCCTATTTTTTAGCCTACCATACACCAATCATTTATTAGTCGTTATACATATAAATGCTCTGCAGTCTGCAGAACTGTTCATACTTCACTGCATTTCAGAACCAAATGGTCTTGGTGTTTTGTTCTGTGGCTGATTACTGTTCGGCTTAGACAGATCATTGATTGAAACAACACACAAACTATCAATTTTACTTTCTTAGTAACTTTAGTTTCAGTTTCAGCGTTCGTTTGTAGTTTAGTGCATCTAAACGAAACATTTTAAAGTAAATATATAAAAGGGTACAACTGTTTGCTTACCATTTTGTCTTAGTTTTCAGTGCGTTTGGCAAGGTTAAGTCTACAAAAGTGCATATAGTAATAGTGTAGTACGTATTTACATGTAGATTATGTAGGTGGGAGGAATCTGCATGGTTCATTAATTTAGTATAATGTACATAAATGAAAACTCGACAATCTTCGAGTTTCTTAAGTTGATTGTATTCTATGAAGTAGTTATAAAAGTGTAGTTAGTACACGGTAGGCAACTTGGATACCTATGCATAAGGATTAACTGACTGTAGGTAGAATCATTATTCAGCACGCTTTAATTGGGATAAAAGGATCCGACAATTTGATATCGTTGAAGGCAGTTCACGTAAATAATTATTATATTATGTATGAACCATGTTCCTTATCCTTAGAACAAACAAAAGTTTGCGACACTATTTCTATTGCATAGCGCTTTGTGGAAGTTAGTTTGATTTGAAAATAACATATTCTGAGAAAGGAGGTTAACTGTTATTTTATGAAGTTTCAGTTTCAAGGCATGTGTATGTATAAAAATGAACAAATTAAACTGAATTCGTTTTTATTGAATGACTCCAACTGATGTTGTGATATGAAATGAACAAATACTGAATACGTACATGCTTACCTATGCATGCATTACATTATCATTATCAGGTAAAAGTAACAAATCTCCATACTTTGTAGATATCTTTTAATCAAATATCATTTTCTCAGCGGAAAGTTTTCCGTTTTGCTTTGAGCAAAGACGTAAAATGACATGTCCAGTATACGGGTAGACAAGTAACATAATTAGAGTCGAGTAATATAATTTCGTTGCTTAAACGTATGAAAGATAATAGATAAAAGACTATAAACAAATAGTAATTGTTTTCGTGTACTGTTTACCTAATCACTATCACTATTCAAAGATATAATGCTAACAGTCTTATTGTTTGTCTTGTAGCATCTTTTATGTATTGACGACGACTGTATAGTATTCTACATAGAAGACATCCACTTTTCCTCTTTTCCTCGGTATTCTCAGTTCTCCCATTCCGAAAGTTATAAGTATGCATGATATGATAATGGTGTTTCTTTTCGCTACCTAACTCTCTCGCAACTCTCAGCAGTTTTCATACATAGGTCAGGAAAAATTAGTTTGGTCGATGACTACTGTAATGTAACGGAAACAATTTAATCTGTTTGTTACTGACAAGCCGACGTGTCTGGATTTACTATGCATCCTGCAAGACTAATATAAAAAAACGCTTGTATTGCACTGCCTATCAAATGTAAAAGGAATTGTAAACGCATATGGTAAATGTGATATAATGAGTGGAGTACCAAACGGACTTTTTATAGTTATATTCCAAGATCTGCATGCGTTTTCACATTCCAGTTTTATGGAGTATGTTCATTATACAATATTATATTCATGTACATTCCTTCATTGCATTACCTAGATTTGTTATGGGAGAATTCTGTTTGCAATCTTTCCTTATTCTGTGTTTTATAGCTTATTGATGTAATCGGAAAAATTACACTTTTATCCTAAACCGTAAAAAGTAATTGAATATGATCACATTTAATGCAAAATTCCTAAATTACATGATGTGTAAGCCATGTTAAGTTGTCAGTTGATATTCCATCTGTACAAACTTCGTAAACACTAGCGAAACTCAGTTCGTGACTGCTTCTGCTACCAAACAAACAAGTAATTGTAAAAGTACGTGATACAAATGTACAGTTTAAAGTTTGTTCTTGCAGAAATGTGACATGGATTCTGACTAAGGAAAGCAAAGTGAAATGTAGGGCAACTGAAAGCGTCAGCAAAAACAATTGTCTAGTATGCAAAAATGTTTGCATATTGTTTTGTTTTACTTTTTGCAATCATTACCTAACCTGAATGCATGAAGCATTAAAATTTTTAAAGTAAAAATTAACAAAACGGAATTCTAAAACATTTGCATATAAACGGTATTCACTTTTGGTCCTAGAGATTTTCATTAGTTGTCTAACCAAAACGAGACAGTCAATATATCGGAGAAATTTATAAGGTATGAAAGTCACAAGAGTTTACGCATGTATATTGTGTAGTACAGGAGAAAGCAAGGACAACTTCACGTAATAGAATAATAAGTTTAAAGTAAATTCTGCAGAGTAGTTTACTCTACTTGTAAAAATACAATAAAAGGGAATTTCGTAGAAATGAGGTGGAGAGTTGTTGGGAACTAATGAATGTTGAATGTTGTATATTTTTTCAGAAGAAAGTCGAGCGTAGTTAAGAGTCGAATCTGTTCANTCGAGCGTAGTTAAGAGTCGAATCTGTTCATGCCGCGAAGCAAGGCAGCAACCAGGAGATCTCGTTGTAAAAAGGTCTGGACTGAAGACAAGAGGATTCAAGGAACGTTATAAAAGTCGGGAGAACTATCAAAGAGGAAAATTGATTTTTTGAGTGGTGCTCATCTCTTTAAATAATAAATCATGAGCGACGGGGAGCGAAAGTCTCAGCAGATCTCTTCTGAACCTACTGCTGTTGGCGGTGTAGCACTTAATGACTTAAGAGGTTCAAACTCAGATTCAACATCTTCGGCTTCGTCGGGAGGAAATGGGTATATAGCTACAAGCTCCTCATCTGCTACATCCTCAGGTTCACACCCTAGCAACAACGGCTTCTCATCAGGATCTTCTGGCACCATGCCCCAGCATGTAAAACATGGGGATGATCAAGAGTTCATTCTTATGAAGCGAGAAGACATTATGCAGTAAGTACCAAGTCTAATGTCAATTTCGGGACTAAATAATAAATCATGAGCGACGGGGAGCGAAAGTCTCAGCAGATCTCTTCTGAACCTACTGCTGTTGGCGGTGTAGCACTTAATGACTTGAGAGGTTCAAATTCAGACTCAACATCTTCGGCTTCGTCGGGAGGAAATGGGTATATGGCTACAAGCTCCTCATCTGCTACATCCTCAGGTTCACACCCTAGCAACAACGGCTTCTCGTCTGGATCTTCTGGCACCGTGCCCCAGCATGTAAAACATGGGGATGATCAAGAGTTCATTCTTATGAAGCGAGAAGACATTATGCAGTAAGTACCAAGTCTAATGTCAATTTCGGGACTATTCTTAAAGAAATGTTCCCTATGTAAATTTGATCAGAATATGAAATGGTAATATAATATGTATGTTTTTGCTTGTTCTTTGATAGCATGTACTCTGACACTTCAACGGATACATTTTATACACCAAGTACATCACTTCACAATATATCGGGGTCGGCAGGCATGAGAGGAAGTGGCGTAGGGAATGCTCGAAAGCTTTCAGATTACTGCGACGAGCAGCGGAGCCAACTACAGGAACATCATGAACAAGTTTTTGAAGAAGAGGAGGAAGATGAAGCTATCAGTGATTCTGAGACAGCCTCGACTACCATTCCAGTTACCGTAACAGAGTCAGTTGACCAACAACAACGTGAAGAAGATGGAGGTGGTGACGAGAAGCAAACAAGTGAGGAGCAGCAAACTCAGCAGTTGGAAAAATTCCATACCTCAAATAGTAATTTTCAACAGCATAGACGTAGTAACTCAGCCGGATCTCAATGTTCCCTTTCGTCAAATCCAGAAAATAGTCAGTTTAAAACGGCAGACGCCCATAGCAGTGATAGTGATGTTAGTAGAAATAGTGCAACAACAAGTGGATTTGCATTTGACAGTAGTTACGTGCCGGGTGGTAGCAGCCAAGCAGCAGCAAGGGAGGAGCATGAGCGAAAGTCGTTGCAGTCTGATAATAGCCAGAGTGGAGATCAGTTGAACACTTCTGCTGAAAGCGTTGATGTTGGAGGGGGAGGTGAGCCTACACTTGTCAGAGCAAAAGCGGATGGTCCTTCCCCAACAAGTTCTACATCATCAGTTAGAAAAATTCATAGTGGTGGTGCTTCACCTCAAGCTATAGCTTCATCCTCCTCCTCCATTGCTAAACCTAGAGTAAAGAAGAAAATGTGGTATCAGCAAATATTTAGTACTTCTTATAAGACTAGATCGGGGGATTTCAAAAAAATATTTAAGGATCTGCCTCCAAAGGAACGCTTAATAGTCGGTTAGTAAAGCTGAAATCTACCATTGCATCAGGATGTAAATTTTTATGACAAGGAAGTTTTTGATATGTGTACAAGTGTACAGCATTAAATTGAGTTTTCTTAATCCTTTCAGTAGCTTTGTTACGCGGGATACCACGTATGTTATGCTGTTTAAGCTGTGGCAGTCAGCTCTATTAGAAGATGTATGTAAAGTAAACACGAACAATATTTTTTAAATAATTTTTTAAAGTTTATAAGCATTGCTTCGTTGATTATAGTATGATTTATGCAAATACATACAAAAGTATTCATCTTTACAGAATATGTCCAAAAAGGACATTTGGAAGTTGGTTCACACTTGTTACGGGGAAGAGTTAGGTGTCACAAGTGAGGACGAGTCTGAAGACATGTTTTGCCCCCCGCTTGTATCTACGTCCTCTGTGACATCTCTCATAACGTCATCACATGTAGATGTCGGAAAGTCAATAGGAATCGAACCTGAGGTAACGTACTTATAAGTTGTTCGTATTAGAATCTTAGGTTAAATTAGCATTAGTTAGTCATATTTTATTGCATGAAAGTCCGTAATGAAATTTGGAGTTGGAGGTTAGCTTATATTTATACGAATTTGTGCACAGCGCAGTTTCTAGCTATTGTGTAGTCACATTTAGTAGAGTGATATAGACACACGAGCTATATACTTATAACCACTTGAGCAAATAATCAATTAATACATGCTTTTACTCAAAGTATGGGTGAGTTAAATTATTGAAATGTACTGTTGTCGCTTTAGCCATCATGTATGTGTACTTATGAGAATATACTTTCACTTCTACGGCAGATTTTTCCGTAAATGACTGTGTTTTTGTCTGAGGTAAATTTTCGTATATGTAACTTTTCACTTGATTACATATTTACAAGCCCAATAATTGACGTCAAAAATGTTTTCCTGTCTTTGTATCCAGTACGCACTGAAGTAACATAGTAATTAGAACTCATGGATTTACTTTTGTGACTCAAGCATACATTATTACTGTAATTGAGTAGACACAGTTAGATAGTCAACTGTCAAGCTAAACAAACATGTATGGATTGAAAAAGGTTGACCAGTCTTATCATTTATGGGTGGGTTATACCTAATCCAACAGCTGCGTTATATGCATGCATGTGATGTCAATGTCCAGAGCACGCTTGCCTTATGAGTTCCATCAATGTGAATGTGAACTCAGAAACATTTTGTGTCATCAATTATTTAAGCCGAATGGGAGTAGTAGTACATATATACATACGTTGTTGAGGTTCTACCACCACCAACATAGGGACCTATTTTCATAAAAGGCAAGGCAATTCGTTTTTAGTTGCATTGCATATTTTATCCGGAAAATACTCATAGAGCTCGTTCATTCTTTATTAAAATATGGAGTGGAAATGGAGTCAACTTATTTTCTGGACAAAGAGTTAGGTGATAGAAATAACGCTTGAATTTCACTCTTTTAGTCTGTCAAACCAAAAGCAACTCACTCGTCGTCAGTGAAAGTACTGATGCATTTAAAAACAATTTCATAAGTGATACATGCATACCTGGTTTTATGCAATTTTCTCCCTTTGGTTCCTACTTTAAATATTTACCTGTTTTGTATTCCATCTCTATATTCTCTTTCGATTTTCGTGATGTAGTTTATTAGATAGAAAGAAACATAACCACAACTTACCCGGACACTTAGGTATACATAGACGTGTTTGTATAAATCATATATTTTCTATGAAGTTCAGACTTCTCTACCTAAAAACAAGATACGAGATTTGCTACAAAAATATTTTGTGTGATGTGTGAATGTTAATTCATTTGGACATATCAGGCACAAAGAACTGTTTCTATTTTCATCGTTTTCGTACTTATGTCTTAGGCTGTTACTGAGTCTAATGTATACAAACCGAACTAATAGTGCTCTTTGCATGAAATTCTTTTATGAGTATGAGTTTCTATGAAATTCTTGACAGCCTAATAATATGCCTAACACGTTGGACGTCGGAAATCCGGGCAGTAGTTGGAATTTTATATGGAAACACAAGCTACAATTTATAAACCTTTCTCTCCATCACTTAAAAGAGTGAACCTTACCATACATAATATACTGATGGAATGTTGATGGGAACCTCTCTGACTCTCTTATAGTCGTATTGATCCACTTCTTCATTCTTCTCTTATCGTTAATTATTTACTAAAAAACCAAAGGAGAGTATTAAGAAAAAGTTCGGTAATAATGGAATTCAGCCGCCTAGATCTGGCTTCTTTTACCCTTTACTTTTAGTGTTATGTTAAGTGCAGCCATAAAACACAAATAATATACGAGTATTTAGTCAGATTGAGTCTGGAGCAAGTAACAAATTTATTTCGGGTTGGTCGGTTGAAACAGATTTGATAGTGTGACAACATGACCGTGAATACTCTAATCTGTAATTACATATGAGTGGTATGTTATAATCTTGCATTGTGTAAGCAGATGCTTGTCTCTTCACTTATCCAGCTTTTCAGTCAGAAGGCAATAGTGATATAAAACATGTATTTCCGAGCAGGGTTAATTGCAGTGTAATGCGAGAGTGTACGTGTACGCATGGGAAACAATTTTTCACCCGCCGCATTACAGTTCTTATTAATGGTCACTGAAGAGCGGTTTATGTGAAGAAAAAACCTTTATAGAGTAGAAACTTGATACATATCTTGTGGCTTCTGAAACATCCTTTAAAATGTTTTGTGGCTTATGTTTCTTTGTGTGTAGCATTACGCAAGAAAAGGACAGGAAAGATTCGTTATATCACATTTTATTGAAAACAGTGTTCGTATATATATTCATATGTACAGACAAAAATGTACCTAGGTACATAAGTATCATGCACAATGTGTATTAAGATAAAATAGCACGTTGGTAAATATGTTCATGAAAGCTGATTCCATATACACAGACTTATCTATTTTTATATTTATTTATCACAACCCTGAACGAGAGTAGCAGCAGCATTATACAAGGAATAGACCGACTTCTCAGATAAAAATACGAGAGGGTTCTTCTCTGATATCATTAAGCCTTTTTAGCTTGACTCTCGTCCTAATTCTTGTGTCAGTTGTGGTTCAGATTCCATACAGTTTGGAAGTGGGCCTGATTTCATTCTTCCACTTTTTGATATTATAGCTTCCGTGATGTTTGGTCTTTGTCTTGTCCTAATCAAAAATAGGAACTCTAATAGACATGTAGATACGTTAAAACACGAAACTTGTTGTTTTCTTGGTAGTTCTCTTTTACTTTCATGAAATTAGCTACAAGCAAGGAACATTGTTCATATTATCACTTACTTCCTTTTCCATCTTTCCCAAAGGGAAAGTTATGCGTGTGTTTTACTAACTTTGATCCCAGTGCAGCGGTTTCTGCCATGTGTCCTGTTTGTATAGTTTATCTTGTAATTTTCCATGAGGAGTGACACAGGAAACTCTAACGTTTGGAGCTCAAAGCAAAAAGTTGTGTACTTGTGTATTATCATATTGCGTTGTATGGAAAAAAGAAACAGGAAGGTTTTTCAGCGACAGTAAACTCAGCGAATGGAGAGTGGATAGGCTTTATACAATTTCTTAAATTCAATTTCAAATTTGCAAAGAAAACTTAAAGCGTAATGCAATTTAATGGAATAAATACGGCGAGGCATAATATTACGATTTTAAGATTGTCGTGATTGTTTTATGGACTGACAAATGGTGCTGTTGCTGTCTCACATACATACGAGAACTTTTTTGTCTCTTTTATCACATGATGGGATTACATATCTTCGCTGTTTTTATTTTATTTATTAATTCACAAACATGCACTCTTAGGGCACCTGAAGAAGCCGATAGAAAAGCACTCGGCATTGTGTGTACTAATGACTTTTTAACGCGATAAGATGAGATACATAGTAGATAAAAACAGCATCAACATAAAAAACTGTCAAGTTGGCGTTTTGTCAAGAAACGTATACATAGCTCTTCACTAAGATTTTTGACTGACACACGGCACGAACCTGTTCTGCTTGAAAAAGCGCAAGTAATTAGTTTTTTAAAATAAAAAGTTACCTTTGACATCAATAAAAATGGCT
>JAHZNG010000746.1:0-15672 GCA_027744375.1 Orchesellides sinensis
ACCACTGCTACATATATCCCAAGATAGTTTCTTGAGAAAATTCATATAATCTTGCAATGAATACAAGCGCGACTAAAAGCACATTTGACATAATTACTTATCCATCCTACGGATTCTGAGAAGGGAGTGTAAATCCACAGTGTAATGACATAAGGCGAGTTTATGTAAGACACGTGAAATCTTAAATGTTACAACGTGTGTCATCTTGATGATATGATGGTGACATGTCGGGTTACCATAAACAGGGGGTTTAGTTTTATTATTACACGAAAACTCTTGGGTATCAATATGTAAAGTCAAAGTGAAAAGGTATCATTTGTAATTTTCTTCGTTTCTAAATATTAATTTCAAGGATTTGATTTTCTCATGAATTTGTAATATCATTTTGATTGGATTCTCATGAAGCAAGTCGTAAATGAAAAAGGACAAGATGGTAACAATTTTGATTTCTCCCTTTATTTGATGACGCAAGCTTAGACAAGTTCGAAATAAGGGCTGCCGAGTAAGCATGGATTCGACCAAAAGGAAACCAAATACAATTTTCACATTTCCTTTAGAAGAGCCGACATTATTTGAGTGAAGATGATGGGTATGGTGGTTAATGGCAAAGATGCAAAAATACTTTCTTTTTCGAATCCTCTGGCTTTCCTTCCTCTCATGTTTTTCCTTCTTTCTTGATTGTCAGCTGTGGTAGGACTGCCAGAGGCAAACTTGATTCCACAAGTAACATACATACTAAAGATACATTTAGAGTGCAAAATCGATCCAAAAATATGAGAAGGGCGAAGAAGCTGAAGCACAAACAATGTTTGATTTTCTCGTCTCCCACTCACAGCCTTTCACTCACTTTCTTCTTTTCCTTTTTAGCACACACACATCATACAAACCTTTCATTGTGTGCTCTACTTTTCTACTGTTTAAGCGTTGCTAACCTCAAGATGAAATTGAAATTCTCTGTTGTGTATAAGTTGAACTGAAGGGCGAAAATAATATATGAAAACCCACGTGAAATTTAATAAAATTCCTGAGCCACCACTTACTTTCTCTTCTTTTGCTATGTTAGTCTTTTGTCTAGACAGAAGCAGAATGGAGAACTGAAATGATTATATTTTACTATGTTTTAGGTACATCCATACCCTTTCTTCACATTTACCAATTTATCACCATTCACCATCCTTCAATTCATTTACAATGGCTCACTAACTGTTTGTTTTTGCTTTTAATAGAAAACAATGTGTTTTATACTGATTTATTTATTTTATTGAATAAGTAATGCAAAATGAAGTTGAATAGGCCCAGCAAAATCTGCGGAATCGCCTACCAGTGACTGGAGGAAGTATGCCGGAACAATTAAATCCATTGTGCTGCTTTCGAAGGAAGTGGTTCAGTAGTAACAAGTCGTCATAAAAGTACATTTTTATTATATGCTGTAAAAAGATTGGATTGTGACTTGTTTTATTCAAGCAAAACATCACCGGAGGGGACTGCAGAAATGGGTAAACAAGAGAGCATTGCATCATATAAAATTATATTAAAATCATAATATGATTTCCTTTAAGACAACTAGACAAGAAAAAGTAATTTTTTCTTAAACCTAAAATCAAGCGCAATTTACCAGGGCAGGGCATCCTGAAGCCTTTGTGGTTGCACTGCGTAATTTAGTTTTTGAGAGGTCTGCAAATTACGACTGTAAACAACAAATAACCTTGAGCAAGAAAGACTGTTGCATTTGCTAATCCCACATTCCCTTTACACATTCCATTTTTTACTTGAGTTGTCATAAATGTCAGTCATGCTCTCTTCCAAGGACTCATAAAAGGTGAATAAAAGTACTAATAAAAAAATTCACGTGTACACTTTGCATTCGCATTACAGTAGGAAAGTACTTCCTATTACAGGATGTGAGGCCCTCATACTTTCCCTATGCTATCCTGTTCTAGTTGCAATTTTCATATGAACAAATTTTTATTACGGACAGTTTCTTGTTTGTAGTAAAGGGGTGAATAAACAGTAAATCCATACAAAACCAGTCGCTCGACATAAAGCTGCAATGGAGCCATGCAGGGTTATGAACGGGAAGGAAATGACCACCCAAAAAACAATAACTGTAAACATTGTTGACTTTTGTGTGGGGGATATTAAAAAGCCCCCAATCCTCTTCATACGAACAAATACTTACAATATATCAAATTCTAAGCTGTGTGTTTTTAGAATCGTACTTGAGATTTAGTTATGCACTGATTTGTTGTGCTTGTATTTCTTTGAGGGTCATTATTTAGTAGATTGTTGGGTGCAAGCCTGAAAATTTTTACTGCTAACATAGCAGAGTTACTGAGTTATTATACAGTAGACCTCATCATTAAAGTAATAAGCGTTTTTAAACATTGTTGCGAAATTTGTCTCTAAAGCTCAACCCTTACATGCTTTTCGCATAAAAATGTTGTACACATTACTGTTTTTTCAATACTTTTGAGAATAGCTGTTTCTAGGTATAAGATAACCTTCCATGACGTCCTCATGTCTGTCCTAATTAGTATTACAGTTTATAACTATTTAACTTCCTTGAAGTTCCTACTTCAAATGCGGGGTTTGGTTGGGCAACTTCCTTTTTTATCAGGAATGTTTGGCTTGGCGAAGGTATAAACATAAATAGTAGGAAACACCTACATACGAAACTACAAAAATGAATGTAGACTCATGTGTGTATTCTTTAGAAAAGTATTTCATATTTCACGGAAGACATAGCAGTAGGGAAACGGTAGTCTTATACCCATTCAACTGAAAAAGTCACAACCTTGTGTTCATCCACTACATCGTTTCCTTAAGCCAAGTGCTCAGTCCAAAAAATATTTTGAAATTTTTCTGCTCTTTCCTCCTGTCTCGACATATGTTCATATCGTTGGAATTTCTTGTCTACAGGGGATATTACTTTGTACTCTCTACGTCTCAAATTTGCTATCTTTGGTATGCTGGTATGTATGACACCTCAAGATGTCATAATTTTCCGGAAACGTACCATTCAATTGAATGTTATAAGAAAAAATCAGAATGTGAAACGTATCCTGATGCCATTTTTGCTGAAAAAAAGGGATGAACCGTATCTTGTCTGCTGCTATTTAATACATATCTGAGATTTCTAAAGCTTTAGGATATATTTTGATAGTATCTTTTTCAAAACTAAATTGCTTTCTCCAAACTTACCATGATCATCTTGTGCTTTCAGAGACATTCTATGTTATTCTTCCATGCATTCATTCCTTTGCTTAACTCGATATAACTATATTTTCAGCCCATATAGGTAGTTTAGTAACCTGTAGGATCTTCTTTTCCCAAAAGTATTTCCTTTGCGTCTTTTTATCTAATATCCTGAACAAGGGAGAGGTTTTATACTGCCAAGAACAGGTATCAACTGATACTATCAGGGAAAAGAAAGAAATGGAAGATTTGATTCCGTTTGGGACTGCAATATTAAATAGCACACACACACACGATGTAAGCAGTTAAATCCTCAAAGAGAAAACCAACTCGTGTACTACATCACATCTTCCATACTTATACGTACGCCTAGTTCTTTCTTCGCAATTTTACTCGCTTTCCATTCCATTCAACCGATTATTTCAAATCCTCAAAGAGAAACCAACTCGTGTACTACATCACATCTTCCATACTTATACGTACGCCTAGTTCTTTCTTCGCAATTTTACTCGCTTTCCATTCCATTCAACCGATTATTTCATTGTCTGGTGCGGTGGGATCGACAAGGCGACTAGAGAGGAACCGAGTTTCTTGCTCCCTGATTCTCTGACCATGAATGGCCAAAGGTACAATGCGTCGCTTCCTCCCACTATCAGTTGAATGCAACGCTAAACATATTAGCTAATTCAATGTCTCACAAAAGCATTCCGATTTTTCTAGCCGAAGATAAGCCATAAGCTATAATACGCACATTGTTCATGTACACATGTAGCCCAGTCCAAATATAAATCACGATGAGTATCAATGTATGCATTCAATCGGACCACCAGACAAATACAGTACTTCGTCCTCGCAGTCCTCGCCATACTACTCCATAAATCGGCGTCTATTATTACAAAGGCACGCGAGGATTGAGACCTACGTGTATAAGCACAAGCTCCATCTTTAGTAAAGCCATTGTGTCCAGTCATCCGACGGGCGATATATGGCAAATGAGGTAAAATCCCAACCTTGCCGTTGCACCGCATTCCCATTTCTATATACCACCGCCATGCCAATATCAATCCAATGATCATTTCAACCCATCTGCAAACGCCTTTTCTTCCACATCATCCATTCACACGAAAAAATGCAACCAACACTACCACGGCTATAGGCGCCGCCAGAGACTCCAACTTCATACATAAATTCTATGGTATACTCCTCCGATCCCGAGTTTGCATCAGCTTTTGTCGATATGTTTAAAAGCATGATTCTTTCGACTGGTTCTATACAACGCACGACGATTGGGAACTTCTTTTTTTTTGTAAAATATTCGCTTCTATATAAAAAATGCATTGCTGAACACGCAGAAAAAATAACCTGCCTTTGAGGGAATCAAATAAAAAAACTAGTGTATGTAATAATATGGTAAAAAAGTGCAGTTTCCTTTTGCATGTTTTTTTCATGCTAGCCACACTCATATCCTCATCCTCATAGCTATTGGGGAAAGTGCTAGCATTCTCATAAGACAGTTACGGAACGATGCATTTGGGGATTCTTTCGGTTGAGTAATTCCAGTTATCTCGTTTTTTCAACGGTCATAGATTGATTGAACATAAGGATACATTTTTTATCACATTTTCCTACTCCTCCTCTTTTCCTCATCCTTCTTTACTGTATGACTATTACTCTCGTGACCACTGAAGGAAGTAGGAATCATGTCTGTGACTATTTTTACTGTTTTTCCATTTTTCCAACTTTACTACCACTATACAAGGAGGTATATGACCAAAATACAACAACTGTGCATTTCATATCTCGTCTTATTTTAGCTTTTGGTATTTACTAGTATTACATCGTATCAGCTTGTTATTGTGCACTTTACTACGTTTCAAGGAAACAGTATCAATTTTCGGAGGAAGGTGTGCATGGAACGATGGATTCTTTTTTTGGATTGGGTAGCCTGATCACAAAATTTATTTCTGAAGCCTTCTTCATCCTGATATTTTTTTTATCCGAAAGGTTATTACTAGAGCATGTCCACGACAAAAAAAGAACGGATAAATATATATGTACATATACTTTCACCATATTAGAGAAAATGAGGATTAGATAGAGCGACTAGTTTTCTTATTAAATCGGTGTTGCTGCAATTTATGAGCTCTATGCTGACTTTATCGCTTTGCTTGCCTTGCTTTATCCGACGCAGTAACAAAACAAACTTTCCAGACGTATGTGCGTATACGAGCCGACGTACGAAGAAAGCTGTTTCAAAGCAAATGTGCACTAATGATTTTTACAAGGTGCTGCAGCAGGAGAGGGGGCTTTGATGAAAAAAATGTAGTTTTTTATAAGCAAATAATTGCGCAGTACTTTTGTATTTTTTTCTGTTATGATCATGCTCCCCCTGAATGCAATCTTCGACCGTTACTTTTTTAATCAACATCTTCAATGCGACACAACAACACATCAAGCCATGTTTCACAACTTTGAGAGATGAAGTCCGCTTTCACAAAATGTGTGCTCACATTTGTTCTTTATTTCTACACACAAACATGCATGTGTTCTTATGTAGGCATTAGAACATTTGACAACGTGATCTGTGTCCCATTGGGAACAAGTTGCACAATACTCCCATTGCTATGTTTTCATATGTACATGCTTTACAAACCAAGTGCAAGCTTTAATCCAACAACAGCCGTATATATGGATAAATAAAAGTAATAAGGATGTCAACGTCAGCGTTAGCTGGTTGTCTGGCGTTACTTTCGTTTTGGTATATATAAAGCCGCCGTCCTAATGTCATAACGGTATTACCTACATATTACAACTTCTTCCATTGATGGTTATGACATGTCATGTAATTTTGAAAGCATTCTGGCATTCAAAAGAGTGCAAGCTAAACATATACAAAGAGTAAACATGCTTTTCTCCCATGGAAAAACACATGATTTACGCGTTCACCTTTTCATTTCAGTTTTTTCCCCAAAAATCGCATTAACTTGTCAAAAAGAGTGAAAGCATGGTAATCTTGCTAACCTACATATTTCATCTATGCGTGTGCTCACGTTGACAATGTTTTACCACTTTTACGTCCTGTGTATTTCATAATTCATTCATGATTTCCAGAAGCACTCCACATGTTGCGAAAAACTAACGTGCATTACAAAAAACTAGCTACGTTTGTTATTCGATACATTTATACAATGATCTTAAATAAAGCGAGTTGTTATATATGCTTAAGTGGTAAATCAATAAGTGTATTTCATTTCATTAAATAAATATCTACGTTCCTTAGACAGATATTGGACCCTTGTGCAAACACAATTTTCAGGGAAGAGTTGAATGGTACTCATCTGTAAATGATTTGATTTGTCAGGGCAAATTAAACCTATCGATTTTCAAAGGCTTTTCCTGCAGCTTTACCAAGAATAAGTAAGCAGCAGAGACAATATCACAAACGAATATTCAAACATGCAAAATTATCTATATCCATCAAGACCTACTTTCAAAACTCTAGGGCTTAAAAGTTGGTCGTCATTTTCCAGCGCATTATGCGAATTCAGAAGACGCGACTTAACTTGCAGAAGCACACATTGTTTAAATACCAGGACACGTACTGAATGACAGAGGCACACTACTGTTCCACACACATCACGTCGATATTAGTTTACTTGGTAGATTGAAAAGTCATAAACACATCCGCTCCATGTCAGAAACCGGCCTATACAACAGAGACCGTGCATGTATGTATTACATTGTATTACAAAGAAGACAAAAATACATTTGTTCTGAATATAGCTTACATTATATATCTTACATACATTGTATAGTTAGGTATATTACTTAAATGTAGGTATAACTAATTCTACACAATACTGTAATATATAGGCTTACAGAAGAAAGTGGCAGGGCTGGTAATCGAAGTGACAACTGGAAACAAAGCTTATATATACGAATACGTTACACCATTCGCCATTTGTGAGAAAAAGGAGTTGTCTCTCCCATTTTCAGTAACACCCTGTGAAAATGATACCGTTTGTAGGAGTATGTGCGTCTGGTGTGTTTGTGTATGGTACAGCATATTACATTAGCTAGCTCTCCTCGCGATTCGACGGCAGTGTAATGGAACGATGGCAATATGCATCAAATTTAGATCAATCCATTAAATCTAATAGATTTGGAGCAGAATATATATGAGATACCGTCACGACTCATGGATCAAAGAGAAAAAAAATTGAGAGTCTACGGAAATACCTATACATTTACAGGGCCAATATAAAATACTCCGATAAGGTGGTAACATACCACATTGGGAGAAAGCAAGCATGACAAAACCATGTCTGCCTTGACTATATAATACTCTAAAGACATGATGCCATAGGCTGTGCAGTTTTTCAGCGTAGTCGCGAAAATTGTCTCTTTGAAATCTAAAAGACATAGTCAAAAAAACATGATTGAATTTTTTCTCATGCTGATCTATCAATGCAGTTTATTTATGTGTGCATAAAAGCTAGTAAAATGATTCATTGGCCCATAAACGCGAAACCCTTTTTTTCGCCTGTATTATCGCTCACAATCTATATGATATTTCACTTTCTTCATCGAGACTTTCACCAACTACAATGTTCACGTCGTTTCAATGCTATTACATATTTATACATTTCTGCAGCTGACATATTCCTTACAGTTACAAAGTACCGAAACTGAAGCCAAGCATAAACGTAATTGGAATGGGTTTTCTGTGAAAATCGTATATTATTTTGTGCAACGGCCCGCTTCTCATATCTACGTATTCCTGTTAAAAACCGGAATCAAATTCAAAATACATCGTTTGAGAAGTGGACATCGTACAAGAAAAAATTGAGTTACTTATATAACATCAATTGATGTCGTTTGTGTATAGAATTGAATAGAGTAAGTGCTTACACAAACCTTATATTGTTTACCTATGAATCCTACAATGACGAATATGTTTTGGCTTTTTTCATTGGTGAAAAGTTTTTCTCCCAGCCTTCGCATAAATTGTCCCGTTGTCTGTAAGGTCACCGACAGGCGGACAAACATATAGCCATTGGAGCAATGCTCAACGGAGAAAAAAATATTTTTCAATGTCCTTTGCCCATCCCAATGGTTTTCTTTAATCTTGGTGACTGCATTCTTCTATAGTTTCCTCGCTGAGGTACTTTCTGTAAATGTGTTTAGCAGACTTTTTCCGTACTAGATTGGGAACGAGATTTTTCTAAAGATGGTCCAACAATCTCTCTAGCTAAGTTTATACAGTACATCCTATTCTGAATAGTGAACTCGGGGGTTAACTTCTTTTTCAAGCAGAATAAAGCAGTAGCCTTGTGATACTCTGGTAGACTTTGTGATTTACGTAAAACTGTTTGATTTCCCTTTTGGCCGAGAATGATAGTTCTCAGCGTAGATATATGGGATGGATAGCTCATATATCTTAAGTTTGTTAGGGGCTACCTTGGTTTTGTGTGACTGCTGGACTCAAGGCCTACCTGCGGGAATTTCGGTGCACTTTGGAGATTGGCCACTTATTCATATAAAATAGAGGCAGGCGTGATATACTTTTTTCAGATGTGATGTAAACATATACAGTGGCAAAATATACAATACACTGATGTAGTGAAGTAGTAGTATCAATAATGTTGGTGGGAAAGTAATCATAGCGGAAAAAGTTTAGGTAAGACTTTACTGTTCAAAGTTTAAACTCCAAAGTCTCTAGTGACACCATTTCCTGGGAAAATGGAGAGAGAGAGAAAAGACTTAAAGTTTCCTACGAAGATTGCTACTCACTGATAAAATCACAACATAAAACATTACACGTATGAATTGTTTAAAAGGATGTAGTAGTAGAGAGATAGGTTAATCATAGGGTCAATCAAATTAGGATATCGTTTGAAAACTGGCTCCACACAACTTTTTAATTAAATTATACCCATACTTCCACCCAAAAACGAAAACAGATGGATGGCGATAGTGAAGAGCTCTATTAAAACAGAAAGTGAGGGGGAGAGAGAGAAGCAAAAAAAGTTTGGCCGACTTTTTGAAGTATTAATCGTATTTATTTGCTACTAGTAGACTCCTGATTTGCTTGTGTTGGGAAAGTGTACAAATACAAAGTATTACCCATTTCATGGATTTTGTATACGCTTGCTATATTTAATCGAGCATTTCAACCATGTAACCTGAATAAAATCATTACGAATTTAATGTTTTTTTATTTGTTTGTGTATATACTGACATATAGGCACATACTTTTCTGTATCTTTCATCTTTTTGCTGATAAAATCCAAAATACACAAAAACAACTCCAAGTCCTTTTCCTATTCTGCCGCTAAATTTCAGTTACCAAAAAAGAGGAAAACAGGATTTACAACAATAGTTCAGAAAGAAAAGGCTAAAGCTAAGTTAAACCTCATATATACTCTTTTTGTCAGTCAGTTCCTATTTATTTACTTGTCTGGTCAGCAAAAAAATACATGGTATAAAAAAGTAGATGTATAAATGTAAGCTTGAAATAGACAGTCCTACATCAACTTACGGGCTAAGCTTTTTCTTTAATCAAACAATGGGAGACTTATGCTTTGACTGAACCAAGCCAAAGAAGAAACCTGTGCAGTCAGTATTGGCCTTAGGATAAAATATATTGCGACTCGTTTTTTTGTGCCTTGTCGCAACTTTCACTTTTACTTACACACAACAGGAAAGGGAACACAATGAGGTTGGAAGAAATGGATCATCTTCGGCAGAAAATATAAAAAACGTTCAAGTATTGAGCAGCTATTCTTATAAGTTTCTATACTTGGCTTTACAACAAGAGGCCTTCAATATTACACAGCGAAATTCAGGAAGAGCTAGAAAAAAATAGAAATACTCTCAAAGCTCGTTTCTCCTGTCTTTGACCAAGTTTTGGTGAAAAAGGAAAAGAAAAGGAAACAACATTAGAAGGAAAAGACTCGAAGATGGCAGAGAAAATAATATGTCAAGATCGGGTTTATTTTTTCTCTTTTCTTTTTACATCATGTCCCATATATCCTTTATTGTGGGAGAAGGAGTAAGACCAAGTTTCAAATTTCGGGTGGTGATGATGATCAAGAGGCTGATAAGCCATTTACTACGTTCTGCTTACCTACGTTCTCATACCTCTACTTTCCCAATAACAAAAAAAATGTAGAAGAAAGCAAAAAAAATCGTGGAGATGAACATGATCTAAGTTCGTATCAAACGAGCTCTTCTTAGCCTTCTATTTTCTGTTTCACATGTTATATATACATGTTACTATTATTAGAAAAGATAGATAATTGTTGTTTTTACACAGTCCCATTCATGATGAGGATGATGATGATTTGATGATAAAATGCTGTGATAACTTTTTCCTATCATTCTCTCTTTCTTCTTGTGTTCCTCTTTGCAACATGTTCATTTTCCGTGTTTTTGCAAACTAACTTTCTTTTCCTTTCTCTCCACGTTTTCTTCATCTACTTCTTGATTCTTCTTTTTTTGTTTCCAGTCTGTTTGTCGGATAGGGAGTTTGGTTTCAATGAATCGCAAATCGAATGGGAAGGAATGGGATGCGTGAACTCTTTTAGATAATGTGTATGCATGCATGAGTGTTTGCTTGTAAAAGAATTCAAAACTTTTTCTCACTGGGGACCATAGCTCATCTTTTATCATCTGCCATTATCCAAAGTTTAAGCTGGCACATCTGAATAGATAGATCTATGGGTATATTATGTAGCTATGCATATAATATGCATATAAAGTAATAAGCATTCAAAATACTTGAAGAATAGTCACGCAAGAGTTGTCAGTAAGATCTTTTTGCTTTTGCCTTGGTTAAACAGATTATAGAAGAAAGCTTCTGAAGGAGAGCCATTAACTGCAACATACAAAAGTGGGGACCGGATGCTGAAGATAACATCAGAAAGCGGAGCTGAGAGCAGAGCAGATGAGAAAATCTAGTGTAACGTGCTATGTGTGTGTGTGGTTCTATAACAGTATAACTTTGGCATGCTCGTCTAGAAATGAATCGACCGAGTAAAAGGATTCTGCTCCTGATGATGATGATCATGACGACGATGATCATGCTGATGATATGCACGAACACGACGAGTAATTTTTGAGCTAGAGTATTGGCAGAGACGCAGTACCAGAGCTAAATATATTTTTGGAGAAAGAAAGGAAATAGCGAAGGTCTCTTTTTGCTTTCTCTCTTCTACTTTCACCACAGCGCTTTAACTCTACTTTCTCTGTATAGAAGCGACCTACTATTTTTGATGTCTTTTTTTCTATTCTTGGCTTTTCATACTTTCTCTTATTGCATGATTATGCAGACTCTCACCATCATCACCACACTACTAGTCCTCAAATAAAATGAATATGGCTAAAGATAGATATGAATATGCTTTATCACGCTTAAAATATTCCTCGAAACTAGAATGTAAAAGGAGTGAAAGTAGAACCTTAACCTTATACACAGAGAGAAAGTCTTATTCTTTCTCTTTGTGGTTATCATAATAATAATATGAATACTACACGGTGCTTGCCTTATTTTCTTCAAAGTTCTCAAGTTCTCTTTACTGGTGTACGTGCATTGATCAAAAAGTGGAAAATTTCAACTGTGTTCTCCTCGAAATTCAAACGGAAATTATGCTTATTAGGAAAGTCGCTAAATTTAAGTACTTTTCTGAGGTCTAGGGTGAGGTTAAAAAACTCTCATGCATGACTGCGCTCGGCAACCTATTGAAGATAGTACTACTGCGTAGTAAAGGGAAATGGCGATGACACAACATTCTTGGTGACTGAGGGATTACATCTTCAAAATTTTCTTTCATTCCTTTCTCTTTCATATCAAATGAAAAGTTCTTAAGTGCAATACATATGTTTAATGTGCCCATGGATGAAATACATGTATTTCTATGTGTGAAATTACTTAATAATATTTCAAACTCGACTTCGTACCATTTTGCAAAGGAGAACTGCGTAAGTGCAATTCACATTTCGGTTTCCTAGAATCCCTGTGCAACTTCCTTACTCTCCACCCTTCTTTATGTTACTTAATTTTCCGCCATTTATGTGAGCTATCGCCCGCATCCATCTCCAAAACCAATTCACTCTTCATCTGATTTTCCATCACTATTTTGCCACAAAAAAACTTAGCCATTTTACCCACTCATATTTTATCGTTTAAACTACTCTGTTGACCCCATCTCATAAACTGTTATCCCACTTTCTTCAATTTCTTTTATGACCGCGACCAACTCTCATCTACATTAAGTCCCTCATCACATACTTTACTGCATTCTAAGTTTTCAGTAGACCTTCGTCATCACTTTTTCTTAGGAGAATCAAACTTTTTCGTGACTTTTTACAGAGATATTGTGGTTATCGTAAGGTATGGGTTCATAATGAGTGCAATGTAGGTATGTTGTTAACACGAGGTATGACGTAATGTTAGGCATATATGTCCGAAGGTAAAAATGCCCTTATAAAAAATCGTGCATGAAAGAAAGTTTGCAGTATGTCTTTTCTTTCTAAAAACTTGTTTCCCCTTCGGATTCAATAAAACGTAACTAGTACACGGTTCAGGAAGAAATTAGGACATCAACCTTGTGACTTCCTCTTTATAGTCCAGTAAATAGGGGTATTTGCCCTGTGGGTTTGATTTGAAGGATGCCTTTCACGACATATATTCTTGACGATGATTTATCTAGCAAAGAAAACTACAGCTATAAATAAAATAAGGTTATTTATTACATTACATTGTAGGCTTTTAGAGGTACTCTGGATTGAAAACAGCTCTTAAAAGCGGTAATACACAAGACAGCCTTTAAAAAACAGACAGACAAAATTAGTTTAAAAAACTTACATAAGAACATCCACGAACTGTGACCATACAATTTAATATTAGTCTAGAAAGCAAATATTGGAATATTTTCCTCAAAATCTATTTACCATTTTCTTTGTATTCCTAACTGCGTATTTCCAGAGGTTACATGTAAATCCTGGAATAAGATCCTTGATAAGATTGTTTGTGACCATTTCCTTTCGTTGTAAAATTTGTTTTTCAAATATCTGACATATTGGTCGAGGTGAGGTTACGAGGAAAAACCAATACTTGACTATGGCTCTCTTGATTATATGTATTAGTTCAATAGTGGTTTCTTATATATATATATATGTACACTTGTTTTGGCTAAAACTTGTTTACTCAATGTTATCTCTAAAATGAAGCTTTGTCCACTGCCTACCACACATTCGCAATTACATTCCCATTGTACCAACACAAAGCTGTATGGAAAGTTGAAAGCCTGTAGATCAAATCGCTACTCTCAATGGCAAACTTTTTGGAATTGAACGCAAAAACTGTAAGTCTAGAGGAAAACGCTATCAAAATCGAATCATCCGATGAGCATTATTTACATCGGTCCCCATACATGTATGTATACAAAGCTTGAATATAAAATATAGTTTGAAACTGAACCAAACCCATTGGGGAAAGAGGATGTATTACAATTATCTAAGTTTTTGTAGTGGTCAAACACAAATAAGCTGACGCAAACGCCACTGTATACCCTATATCCTATTTGAACAAGCATGCAGGTCGAGTAAGTCAAAATATTTTGGAATTCCGTTGTGAACCAAATCATGATAAGAAAATACTGTCGCTATCCTTTCCAATCCGAAAGAGAATATCTTTTATATTGCTTTTTAGATGAGCATAAAAACATTCATTCGTTCATACACATCCACATTGCTACATGGAAATAACCATTGGCAAAATGTCGATATAATTTCTTTGATGGCTAGCCTGCATAACTATTACTATTGCTATCATGATTGTGAATAGGTACATGAATCTATAGAAAATAGAAGAAAGGCCGGATAAACAAACATCTACATTAAAATAGAGAAAAGAGAACGAGAGAAAACACAAAATTCCATCAGAAGCTACTATGGAGTATTTTCTCTACAAAAAACACGTAATATGCATTCAAGCCAAGTGTTACAAGCTAAGGCGCGCACACATACACACACACACCTAGATTATATCTTTTATGTATTCATGGCAGGGAAACAAAAATTAGACTTCGGGGACTTGGGCCTGTCCTCTTTGCAAAGGATGAAAAGGGCTGAATAAATCACTTGGATGGAACACAAACAAGTTCAATATATATGTCTATTTCCTTACAAAAAAAAAAGAAAAAAAGAGTATGGAGTCGACGGAGCGAATGAGCCAGGCCAGAAGAGCCGATCAAAAATATATCCATACATAAGTTATGCCGTTTTACTTTATATGATAGCTTTTCTCCTCCATTCTCAGTTTACACTTAAAACTATCAGAGTAGCCATTACCCTGATATTTATACGAGAACGGGGTAGAGATAGAGAGCAAGCTAAAAAAAAAGAAAGTAAACTCGGCCTGGGTCTCTCTACTTTCTCTCTGGCCAATGTATTACTTACATTCATTGCTTTCACTCCCATTACAACTGTTTGCTTGGTGATACTGGCGTAAATCGAGGAAATTCAATAATTTACTATCAAAACTTACTACAGGACATAACTGCTGGTGGCGGGGATGTGTATGAGTGGAGTGTAGAGCCAATTTCTACCGTGTAAACTATATCTGCGACTGAGAAGAAGAAGAAGAAAAACACATAAACTGCAGAGTCACACTTTCCCTGCATGGATGTTTTTCCTCTTGTTATGTACATAAAAAGTAATACGAAAAAAGTTAGTGCAACTATGAACTCCTTGCTATGCGCTTTCTGTGAATGGCTTTGATACGCTTGCTTTAACAAATTTCATGAAAAATTGTATCCTTTTTATTGGCAAGTTTGTATGCACAAGCTAGCAACTCATTGTAATACGATATTTAAATGGTAGAGAAGAGCTATATTCATTCCTGAATAATAATTTTGTAGAATCTGTGCTGGGATAGGGAATAATTTTGTTTGTTTTTATGTCATGAAAATGAATAGATGGAAATCCGTACGCGTAAGTAATATCCATTCGTTATCTACGCATTCTTTTAATTATCTCATAGCATGCATTGCAAATTAATGAGTCGTAAATAACTAGGTACACTTCTGAGACTAATTTATTCATTTAATTGCTCCAGAATATATCGTGAGCTAGATATGTACTGCGAGTTTTTAATAAAATAAACTGTATTGTACAATAATATGTTCCTTCATTTTTTCATAATTGCATACTTAATAATTTATGAAACGTATCTGGAGTGCATATATGAATATCTTTTCATAATCTAGAATTAGAATGTGGTTGATTGGCAGGGTACAACCATACCTGACTATTTTCGGCGCGTGTAAGCCTAATCAACCTGCCTGTCTTTAACAATTGTTTTCTTTCTTGACACAGCAATTTTCCTAGCATGAATTTTCCCTTACCCTTATTCATATTTTTGTGAAGTATACACCATCACCACCAATGTTACACATATGTATTTCTAAATAT
>JAHZNG010000747.1:0-12150 GCA_027744375.1 Orchesellides sinensis
TCCAAGCCAAGGCTGAAATATATATGTACATATATACGACAGAATAATAGCTCATCATATTTATGTATGATGTATTTGTTTTCGACGAAATGAGTTTTTTATTCTTTACGATATCAATGTTCCATTCCAAGACAAGGTGTAAACTATAACAGAAAGTATGCAAATGCTCTCCAACAATGCATAACAGTTTTTTCCTTGGTTTTGGTAGCATAACAAACTTCATGCATGCCATTCTGCAATTTAATATAGTATTGTGTGGATTTTATTCATCTGTCCAGTTTCATCTAGATTATATACATACATACATACGAAGACTGATAAACAAGTCAAAACGACAATGCTCTTCTTTTCTATACAACAAAAGCAATAAGATTTGTCTTTGGAATAAAGGATATTATTTTTGGCTTGTGTATGGTTTCATCTATTGCGTATAATGCATCATTACATATTATGCATATGTTCTATACGTTACAAAGTTAGGTATCTAAATAACAGGAATATGCTGTGTCTTTTCTCATTTCTCTGCAAAAATAGACTTGTATGATAGTTCAAGGTTTTTATTGAGAGACCTCTCATTCTCATAGGAGTCTTCAATCTATTTTTATTTTATGATCGGTTCTTGTCGCTCTCATTTCTATTTAAAACACCACAGCTCTAAAACTAATTTATTACTTCTCAGTCTTCACAAACAGTACAGCAAATTAAATTGCAAAAGTTAATTAGCTTAACAAAATTAAACACAACCAAGTCCAACCACATCTGTCGGTTTTCATTATACTTTTACCAAACATATACATTCATACGTACTTATGTTATAGTCTACTACATAAATGGTCAACCTGAAAACCTGTCTTCTTTCCAGCCGCCCTGTAACTTGTCTCGTTATATTCGGTCGTTCTGTAATCTCCAGAAAATTATCCAATTCCGATGGATTGTCAACCACTTTTATGAGACTGTTTTCAAGTGGCACTCACCAGACAAGACAAAAGCAGACAGATTTTTAATCCAATCCAGATCTTAAGAAGGGAGTGCTGCATGCTTTATCATATTCATCTAACGACATATACTTCTTTGCTTTGCTGGAATAAGTAAGATATGCGTGGATAAGAGCTATTATTTCATCAAGAGCGATGTTTCATTCATGCGTGGCTGAATACATGAAAAAAGCTCTTTTGTCTTACAAGACTTTAGTTAATGCAACTTACTGTTCCTTTGTATATGCATATATATATGAATCAACTTAAGTATAATACCAAATTACCAAATCATTCGAGAAGAACAACTATTTATTCACTTTTCCCATTCACTCTGCACACAATGTATTAAATCCTTTTTCGATTTAACATTTATTTCATACTTGAACCTCCCAAACCAGATACACATCCCTAATCTCATTTTCATTTCATGTTGCCATCTATCATCAATCTTAATTTTAGATTTAAACAGTCAGACAAAATTAGACATAAAATTTGCAACACATACACGCAATTCATACTGTGAACGTAACTGAATGTCCTAATCAATATTATTCTTCATTACTGTTAGTTTCATTCTGTTCAGTGAAAGCGTGCAGAACATAAAATAAATAGAGTTAACAACGTTGTTTACTTTCCTCTCATTCTCTCTCCCTGTATCGAACTCATCAATTTATTTTTTTGCGTCTCAACTGTTAAAGCTGTATGTGACTGGGTATAAAGTGTGTAGCAAAAAGGAGGACAAATGCAGCACAACCCATTTCAAAAAAAGAAAGACAGAAAACTGGTTTTTGTGTAGTTTACTTATTCCCAGCAAGCCATTGTATACATGTGAAGCTGTCGGAATTGAGAACGCCAATCCCACACCAGAGCCAGACTACATATATAGTGTTTTGGTACACAAGAGAAAATAGTTGAACATTCAACAGGATTTTTGGAGAGAGACAAAGAAAGCTTTCTCTTTCTACTAAAACTGAGTTTTATTTATGCGGGAAGGGACATGCTTTCTCTTTTCCCAATATCACACTATCGTTTCCACTCATATGTGTATATCAGACTCTCTTGTTTGTGAATGGAGAGGGAAGTACAACATGAGTATGGGTATGTATGTGTGCACGTGAAACCAATAAGGATAGAATATATATGAGAGAATACATTTTTTTGCTGAGAAAAGGGAAAAAGTTTGAGCAAGGCACTTGAAAATTCAAGGAGTGGAAGGAATAAAAAGGCATACTACAGACAAAGAGGACAAGACCAAGACTTCTCCATTTGATCCTCTCTCTCACTCTCTGTCGCTTTTTCGTCTTGTATATTTTTTTGTCGTGAAAGCAAAAAAGAAAGTAAAGGAATTTTTTTCTTTTAAAACAAGAAGATAGCTTTGGAGGAGTCATGCAAAATAAAGTACGAAATTGAGAAGTAGTAGTAACGTGTGTTAGTATACAGGAATGTTATATGTAATGCACGAGTTTCAATTTATCTTATGGTAAAAATCTAATGCTTTGAATGCATATGGCATGCATATACCTATACAATATGTATCCACTTAAGACAATCACCTTACTCATATATAGATTTTTATCTCCATCATTCAATATCCCTATGTAAATTGCGTAAACTACTTAAGAGCCGTTCCGCGGTGTATTGAAGAGAATAATAATTAAATAAAAACAACTGAAAGTTAAAATTCCTCAAAGTTACTTGAAAACTTAAATTGCTATGACCTATATATAGCATGAATATCAATGTAGACTAGTGACATAAAGAGTATTTAAAACTGTAACACAAAAATGCAAGTAATAAACAGGCAAAGTGGAAAACTTTTTGACATTCTATTTTATGCATGACATACTGACACACTCTGACATGTGAAGAAGACAATGAAATGTTTCCAACTAAATACAACAACAACGCAAAGTATCATTTCATATGAAAAACAGTAATGCAGAGAGAAAGTTAGATAGGAAGGAAGAAAAGAAGCCNAAATACAACAACAACGCAAAGTATCATTTCATATGAAAAACAGTAATGCAGAGAGAAAGTTAGATAGGAAGGAAGAAAAGAAGCCAAAAGCACTCCTTCAACTTTTTGTTGTATACATATTATGTATAAAAGTAACAGGGATATCATGATATGATAACTTTTCCAACATTCCATTCCAGCAGACAGAGCAGAAAGAGGAAGTTAATCGACGACAACAACAACGACATTGCTTTTAGTTTCTGTTCATGTTACAACTTCCTCCCTGCTTCGTTTTTGTTTACAATATTGTGAAATGTATCAACATTTTACTTTCATCACCATAAAATATATTTGATATCAATTTGTTCATAAAGAAAGTTGTTTTCCTTTCTCTACAGATATCATTCAGCTGGAATAAGCGATTTTCTTCAGGCTGACTGAGTGAACATCCAAAGTGATTGGAATGAAGGAGAACTCGATTGTGTTTTATTTGGAATTTCGAGCAGTTCTCGGGAAAACCTAGCAAGTTTTTCTTGTGAAAACTTAAACATGATAAACCATATTATGGAAATACATGAATTTTTAAATAACTGTGTGGCAGTAGGAAATTATTCACCGGAAATCTACCTGCAAACGAATAACATTGTCATTTCATATAAACGACTAAATTAATGACTGCATGATATATGATATTCTTTATAACCAGTGACCGTAATGAAGCATTCTTAAGTTATATGTGACATTAATGTGTTGGATTGAGCTATAATTTATAATTTTGCCTAGGTATAATCAGTATAATGTCATACCTTATGTGATTGTTGGTTATAACCCGTATATACTTTGAAATATGAGGCGGAAGTCAGACATAATTTGACAGTGGTCTATTTTTTCCAGGATTATTAACTAAATATTCGTTATGTCAAAATTTAAAACGTCTCGTAATGAAAAATGTCTTGTCCGTTGTCAGTTGTTAATGTTGGGCAAAAACAAAAATGAAGAGTAAAAATACAAGGAATAAAGTGGTAATAACATGTTTTTGCAATATCCTGTATGAATATTACTGGTAGTCGAATAATTTTAAGTTGATGCCCATGTAATTTTATGTTTATATGTGCTTTCAATATGAAAATCATGTATTGCAAATTGCAAACCAATATTGACTTTTTTATATATTCTAGATTTGAGACAGAGGAAGGAAAGGTAAACTAATTAACCGTGCTACTTTACCTTTCATCCTCCCACCAATTGTATATATCATTATTCCCACATAATGTAAAAATCTACCAAGCGAGTGAACCAACAACGCCAAAAAAGTAAAGGCCAGCGTGTGTGATTGTGAATTGTGACTAACGCTCTTTCCACTCCACGTTATACGTTCCGAAAGCATTTTCACTTGGAATAAATGTCCGGAAGTGGCCAACCATAATACATTGTGTTTAAAAAAAAACCAGTAGCAGCATGTGTGTGCATGCAAGTGACTGAACATAATGGAAGAGGAACAACTCTACTCCAAGAGTTTCTTATCTAGATATTCATCCATCCTTTCGTCTCGCCTATCTCTATCCTTTCATAATAGTATTACATGTGTACACTTTTGTGTCTTTTCCCTTTCCTTTTGCCGTTATGTTGGTTGCCATTAACCTGGAAAACTTTGGTAGTCCAGTATATACTGAAACTCTGGAAGCTAATAATATTTGGTTATAACAAGCAACGTTGTTTTTTGGGAGAATCAATCTTTCTTTCACAATCGTGTCAGCCTTATACACTGGTTTTGTTCATTCCACTGGACATTATACTTCATATGCGCTCATCTCATTCTCCAGTAATAGTCTGGAAAGGGAAAAAAAGTTATATTGCTGGAGAAAACGGTTCAGTTTCCAGTGTGCATGTGTCTTTCCTTGCTATGTGGAGTAAAGTGGCTGGCATGCATAGAGTGTTTCAATACAACAGTGAGTGGAGCAAGTGAAAACCACCTGGGAACTCTAGTCTACTTTCTCCAGTCTTTCTCTCACTCCAGCTTTCCAGCAGACAAAACTCGTATCGACTTTATACTCGCATAGTTTTACAAAGAATGGAATAGTAGCAGTACAGCAGTTGGCGGTGGCAGTTTACTTTTTACCATATAACATAACACACACAAGTATTCTTGTTGGTACATAATTTTTAGTGAATGTGCATATCCCACATATCTTCTTTTTTATCGTTTTTCCCTTTTTGCTCTAGCCTGGCCTGAAGTAGCCTGGAGTCCAATATCAGTTCACTTTTTTCCTTCGAAGAAGAACGAGGCAGAAGGCAAGAGAGAGAGAGAGCAATATACTAACTGCTCCACAATATTATTTTACATGAGAAAAGAAGAAAAACGGAGTTGTGAGTTCAAAACAATTTTTTGGTAGTATGTTCAATGGTGCGGTGGCCTTCTTCAAATATTTTATCGAGTGAAAATTCCTTTCTTCCTCTACAACTCTTGGGTCGGTCGGTATTTTCTATGTAAAGTGAAAGGCTGATGAGAGAAAGTGCTTTTTATATTATTGTGTGAGGAAAAAGAAAGAATCGAACAGAAAAGAGAAGTGAGTGGCGACCGGTGGTGTGGTTCTGTGGTGCCATAATATATACAGTAGAAGCAAAGTGTGCTAGTGTGATATGGTTGTTATGAAAAGGCAAGTTTTAGGCAAAATATTCCAGGTAACTTTATATTTACAGTTCACCTCTGACAAAGAATTAAAGTAAAAGTTTGTGGGAGAACATAATAAATGCAGTAAAGAGAAAGTTGTTTTACGACTTGGATAGAGTGTGGATTTGAGTGAAAGTGAGAAGAGGTGGTGAAAGCAGGAATTTAAATTGTAAAATCATTCGACTCCGCCTCAAAAAATTATTCTGTCGAAAGGGAAAGCTTGTAGAAGCTCTTTAGAACAATGAACAACAACCGCCCAACAGCATCCCACATCAGCGGAGGTGGTGGTGGTGCATACGGAGCATGTGGGGGTATATCATCAGGGGGAGGAGGCGTAAGCAGTGGAGGAGCAGGTAGTCTACCTCAACACCACCACCACCTCCCAGCCTCTGTTCATCAGTCGAATAAAATAGTGAAGAGGAAGTGTATTGAGGTGATGTGTCAACCAAGTGTGATATTCCTGATAGCCACAGTAATGGTGACTGTGGTGGCCACTGTGATGCTATCCATAGCCCTCACCACCAGATACTGGGAGATGATGTCGTACGATCCGGAAAAGGTGACTGAGATAGTGGCAGAGGGAAATCGGAGCAGGGCCGTCCAATGGTTGTTCAACGGGCGTCTTCCACTAATCACTTATGAGCGACCGGGAGAAAATGAGTTGGTCTACTTGTTCCCCCTCCAGAGTGGCGTTTGGATATCTTGTATTGAGCTTGAAGGTGAGAATAAGTATAAATTGGTCATCGTCCTATTCAGGATATGATGTCGCAGCAACTTCCGGTTGTAAATGCAATGTAAAATACATTGTGTAGATATGAACACACATATAAATGCCAACTATTTTGTCTCGATGCCAGAAAGACATAAAAAGCTTGTCGATTATCTTCATGTCGTACATGTCCTATACATGTTCCCGCATACATAACATAATAAATCGATTGCTTGTTGCTTTTTTATTTCTTGTGCGCGACACTCTCATACACTTAACAAAGCATGTTTCGTTCACTTTGCTTTCTTTTCTCACTCTCTCACGTATACTGCATTCCATTACAGTTATTATGAGTATGAGCTACTTGTGTCTCGTATAACAATAGGAAAATAATATGTGCAAATGATATGGGAAGGATTCCAAAAGCATTTTTTCTTCTACATAATATTATTATTTTTTATGTGTCTTGATCTTGGTCTTGAACAGAGTAATGTACTCTCTCTTATCAACAGCCAACCTGTAGCTATTTTATCGTAATAATGATAAATGTATATATATGGAACACAATGGAATGTTGTTTTTTGCTTGATCTGGAACAAGAACCAAGTATTCGGATGATAGCAAAAAATAAGTCTAGCCATTTTCTCATATTTTTTTGTGTTCATAACGCCCGTGCCAAGAAAAAACCATAGGGAGACTGTATAAAGTATGGAGTACGTCGTTGTTTTTTTGTAAGGGAAGGACGTGAGAGGCGATGACCGTGTAAAATTTGAAGTTAAAAGGCATATTTAAGCATTATCTTCACAAAATACGAGCACTTTCATTCTCAATTAGATGTCATTGTCACACTGCTCATATCAAAAAGAAGAAAGTCAAATTCAGAATGATTGGAATAGCTTATTGCTCACAACGTTTTATTTTTTTATACACTACTCCTCCTCCTTTCTTCCACCCGCACATATTTCTATGAAAAAATATGTTGTCTACCTCTTCGCTGCTTTTACTCCACTTTCACTGCTTCCGCTCTGTCTTTTACTGATAGACCAAGTACACCCAGACTGTCAGTGCTGAGGTTGTACAACTTACTACGTTGTTACATGCGTTCTTTCTGTTGGAAGTACATGTAAAAAATGCTCATATTTTATTTTACCCATTCGACCATGCATGCAACTTTTACTGTAAAATATCTTAAGAGTTAAAAAAATATCCTTTGCTTGGCTGCTGGCTATATGAAAATACTTTGCATAAAACAAGAGTGAAAGTAGTAATATGAAAGCTGCATTACGCCATATCATATTATCCACTCTTCTTCATATACAATTACATATTTTATACGACCGTACGGTTCAAAAAGCCCTCACTTCCAATTCAAAACTTTCCACTCAACTTTTTACTCTTGTTCTCTTTCACACTGGTTATGTATGTGTTTGAATCTTGAGAAAAGTAGATAAGAAAAGGGTTTTTAGTAATGTGTGTAGGTGCATGTCTATTAAAACCAGAACACTTTCTCAACTGCTTTCTTCAAGTGTGTTTAAACATGCGTATCATCCTGCCACACTTCAAACCAGACAGTGCTGCTAAATAGATATGACAGGAGGACTGATACGAAGTTGAGATCCTTTTATGTTTTGGACTTTGAAAAAGACGAAGAAAAGTTTCCCAGTTGTTGTTTTATTATTACTGAAGAAAGATAGCGTCCTCTATTGTTTGATTTCATTCAGATTTTTTCTTGCCCTTTCATTTTTTAAAAGATTGGGAAACTTTTTGGGGTATTAAAAAGTTCCAAGAAAACTTAAGTAAACCTAAAAAACCTGGTTACCCAACTCCCAAACATTTTTCACCTATGCTTACCAAAGCTGATAAAGAAATTGAGTCATAATGTTTAGTTCATTGTATTCATATAAAATTTGCTGAGCTGGCTTCTTCTTCGTAAAAAGAGCACTCTTCGTTATATTAGATTCTTGTATGTTATGAATACAGTTACATGTAAATCTGGTTCAGCTGATCTCATCCCGGATTAGCCTTTTAGGGCTACACGCTCCTCCATACATACATGTATTAAATATGCGAGCGAATCCATTAAATTTTTTAGAGCCACAGCTTTCCTCCTCTTCACGAGAGGAAAAAAGACTTTCACTTCCCATCTCTTTGCTTTGAGCACACAAAAACATTATGCATACAAGACTAAACTGAGAGAGCACTTTCGCCTGAAAGGAAAAAGCACAAATATACAAGTCAGATTTCCCTTCATATTTTTCTTTTTTACGCAATCCTTCCATTAAAGCTGAATATTTTTATGAATTATGAATGTATAATTTGCATTATAAGCTAAGTTAGTGTAGAGATGTGAGGGATGGCTGCTTTTGTTTCGAAAGAGTTAAATAATAAAAAGCTTGGAGCAAATTATTACGCCACCGTCGTTCGTTGCTTTCTCTTTTCGCTCTTCTGTAAAAAAAATAAGTAATGCGCTTCCTTCCCTCTTATTTTTGTCCTGTTTTGCTGATTTAAGTAAATATTTGCACGGAAGCGAGTGGGGAAATGTTTTCTTTTTCCTTTGATATTTGCATAATATGCGAGAAAGAGACAAGTATAATCTCTATAAAAAATTGTTATGCTGGAAGAATGTCTCTAAAGATATCTGTTTAACAGTTTTAATCAAATAAGGGTATACGAGCTTTTAATGGCGTACCCTACTGAAATGTATACTACATAATATTGTATGTAATATATTTGTTCAAATATTGGCTAAACTTTATAAAGCAGTTAATTATAACCCATGTCCAGCTATACACCATGAGAAATTGATAAGTACGGAAGAATCGTTGCAAAATTTACATGATTTTTGTAGGAAAACCAGGCAATTTTTTCGAGCAAGTGAGTTTTACTCGAAATACGTTACTGTATATTGCATATTTATTTTAGCAAAGATTTACATGAGTAAAAAAGTTACGTTAAATTTAATATTATTCTCTTTCCCCTATCTTTCATGCGTAAAGACTTGTTTACCAAAACCAATTTAAAACTCCTTACTTTGCATACGATTTCCAAGAAAAGTAGTAACTGTTTTTGTCCTTGGAGTTCCAAGAATGGAAGGCGTTGGAGGGGATGTGCGTACAACTACACAATGATTAGTCATATGATAGAATAGAAAAAAGTCAATGACAAAAGACTCCTGGAAGGCAAGTTACTTTCTTGGAAACTTTCGGAAAGATGGATGAGGTACCCCCATGAGAATGTTATAATTACTGAAGATCTCACTATATTATGTGTTCCATACTAATTTACCTACGTACTTCTACCCATAAAAACTAAAGAAGAAAGAAGGAAAAAGCTTTCTCTCTTTCACCCTGACACAAGTGATATAAAGATAGTCTTATCTATTCTCCCCTTTAAAATATGAGTATCTAGAGGTGAATCTGACAAAAAAAATACTTTTTATTTCCTTCCTCAGCTTTCTTCGAAAGTGATATCCAGTCAACTGAAACTTTTTTGTTTGAATAAATAGTATTAGTGTCATCTGTTCCGTATGTATGTGCTTCAGTATATAAAGTTCATGTTATGTTATATTGACAGTCAAAATGATATGACTATTTATGTTTTTTTTTTGTATGTATCTCACACAGAGTACGACTTTGACAAGTTGACCCAGGCCGGCTATAGAAACCAAAGATGTATCGACCATTTGAGCCCGGACTCACCCAAGCCGACGGATGCGAGAGCAGCTTGGCAATTCCGTAAGTGCCTTTCTCTTGTCCTATCCAACATATAAGATATATACATACATTTATAAGGGAAGGAAAAAGCAAAATTTTTGTCCCACATACCAAACTCCACATTTTTCTTTTTCATCCTTCTCATCCTATCCTTTCGCGACCAGCGAGCCAGCAGTAGTGGGATGAATTTCCGTGAATTTATTACATTCAGACTACAATAGGAACTCTCCAAGAAAGATAGCAGATGAGCTCTGCAGCTAACAAAATTCAGAGAAATTCATGATCTCTTCTGCCGGATCCAGATAAGTAAGACTGCGTCATAACCAGGCGTTCATTGTCGTTTGTCCCTTTGTCTTTTACCGGAGTGAAATATGTTTGTATGGATTATAGTCCTGAAAATTATTACTCCCACTTTCCTCGCTGAATAAGTATGCTTTCACATTTTGAGATTTGATTAATGTTGTTGACGTACACAAATGCATGAATATATCCACCTGGGACGAATCCGGAAATACTCCCAATGATACTTTAGCATTTACTCGTGAAAAGGTCCAACTTCCAAACTACATTGGGGGGAAATGCTGAAAAAGCCATAAATTCTATTACCTTTTACAATGCCGCATCCCTTAATATTCTATTTCAAAGAAAATAACAGTAACGGTGTATGACACATTTAGTAGAACACTAAAAAACTGCATAAAACGGGATGCTAATAGCAAATCTAACATTGAGTGAAAGTGAAGGGCAAATAAATATTGTGAGTTCTGCATAGCTACTGGCATCTGGCTCAAAGAGCTTCTTCCTCTTCTGGGATTCAACTCTGCAGCAGTAGTCTCCAGACCTAATTAATAATCATGGTTTTACGTGATGACGTGAACGAGCAAATTATACTTGTTTGTTCAAAATTTTCATAAACCTGAGTTTCTTTTACCAGTCTTCTGTCCGCCAGCCTTCAACTTCAGTAGAAGTCTTTTTTAGCAGTTGACTTATTATGCGCATTCCGAAACTTTGTAAATAGTTAGCTTACTCTACAGTTTAGTCTAACTTATGTGGTGGTTATCCAATATCAAAGTTCAGGGTAAGCAGACAACTACTCTGCCGCCAGTGAAAGCAGTAAATTAACTGAAACGAGCTTAACTAACCTAAAGAAGTCTTTAATTTTTGTTGATTTGCAAAGTTTGCTGATTATCTCTTAGTTTTTGTAGACAGCATAAAGGAAGAAGGCCAAAAACTTTTAAGTCGGTTGTGTGTTGGCTCGTTTGTTCATTTCACAAGTTTTATACTGATAGATTGCATAATTAACTAAGGGAAAAGTTTTTTTTTATGGGAAATGAAGATAGTGAAAATAAGAAAAAGAAAAGTTTTGAGGGGAAGTTCATTATTCCTTGGTTGTTTTATGTACATCATGACCATGACTTGATGAGGATTGTGATGATGAAGGTAGATTAGATTGGCATTCTATTGCACTTTGTAATCATAATCCCGATGCACATAGGTAATATGTCTCCTCCACAAGCCACGTTCGTATAATAAACATCGTTGGGAATGCAGATGTAGAAAGTCAGACATGGAAATGTACATATATTTGTATACATATGTAGTGACGACGCCCAAGTCTAAATTGTGTTCAGAAAGAGAAAGGAAAAAAGACAGGGTGAAAGGTTGGTGAATGTATTAGATGCGATCATGAATAATTCATGGCCTTTTCCTACTTTTTTAAAGAAAGAAAGAATAAAAGGGAAAGCAAAGCAGGGTACGGAGGGAGAAAGGTAGAACAGAGGAAAAAGAGATGATTCAAGGTAACATCATCATCATCATCATCATCACTTACACACATACACAAGCCAAAAAAAATCTCTCAAGAGAAAGCAAAACAGAAAAAATGTTGGAGGATTCTTTCTCTCTTCTTTAAATCCCTTGCTTGGCTCAAAACGGAAAGCTGTCATGGTCGACGGTTATGGAAAATGTTTGCCATCTCGTGTGGGGTAGAACCTTATGTGCTTTAGGTGTTTTAAGGTTTATTTTGTTTTTCCAGCCTTGAAAGGTCTCAATTGCCATAATTTTTAAAGCGTTTTCAGCAGTTATACATTATACATACACAAATTTTCCACCCCCGCGTTGTCC